>BGNK01006762.1:2470-19463 GCA_003297005.1 Symbiodinium sp. clade A Y106 | reverse complement strand
GGCTGATGGCCTGATTGCAGATGCTGTCGCCACTGTTTCGGGGTCAACGTGGAAACCCTGATGTAACGATGATGCTGAGCCATAGCCTCTTGCAAGAGGAACCTGAATGCAGGAGTCCACTGGGAGGAATGTGAAGTCTTCATTGTAGGCTGTTCCGCTTGATCACGCGCTACTTCTATAAGGATGCCATAGTTCCTTAACAACCCGCCCCCGCTTTATTTTAGGCACTGTTTCAAACTNTGGGAGGAATGTGAAGTCTTCATTGTAGGCTGTTCCGCTTGATCACGCGCTACTTCTATAAGGATGCCATAGTTCCTTAACAACCCGCCCCCGCTTTATTTTAGGCACTGTTTCAAACTACACAAATAAACGCAATCTTTGACCAAAAAAGGAATTATTCGCAAAAAGCGCTATCGCTGATTGCCTCTCTTTTCCAAGTAAAGCACGGCAGTCCACTGCGGGTCGTCTAGACTCCTGGAAACAGCTCCTTAAAAAGCTTGCACCGGGCATATAAGTCGAAGGATATCTAGGGTTTGTCAGGCTTGCAACGGATATATTTACCATCTACCTTTGGAGCCGCTCCAACAAAAGGCGCACCTTCACAAGATACCGCTGGACAGTCCTCATTGCGGCTGTTGACGGATGAACCCTACGAGATATGCGGGCATGTCTTCCTATGAAATCCTCGTTCTGCTCGCAAAGGAACAAACTCGAGTTCATGATCCAGCGGTCGCAAGCATCAACACGGCTTTTCAGATCCAGCAATAAATGCATATAATAATGGAGTTTCGGCCTTAACCTGTACCCCGGGACCTGCAAAGCTGTGCAGAAGTTGGCGAGGAAAGCATATCCTCGAGCAAAGGACATGCCAGCGTCCAACTGTAGGCATGCACACGAGAGCGGTAGCCAGATGCCGTGAGAGTGCATTATTCCCACATAAGTCAAACCACCCTCCATCATTTGCAACATTGCCTTCAGAGGAGTCTCATCGCTGGCATCCTTTGGCTCCCGCAGAAAAGCTTTCAGTTGAAAACTCAGCCATGTCATTAAAAGTATGACTTCGCTGCCTTTGGCATGCACTTCCGCGAACTTGTAGTTCTTTTCGAAGGACATATTTGCACGAGAGAAGCGTTTCAATGAGGGATTCTTGGAGTGGGCAAGACACCACATGGTGTAGTAAGCAAACGCACGATTCAGCCGCTCCGGCACACCACAAGATTCGGTAGCATCATCCGTGTCCCAATACCTCATAAAGGCTAGCCTGACGATCGTAGACGCCACGGCGTCCCGAAAGACCCCGAACTTTAAAACATGGAAGACATCTAGCTTGTAGAGGCCTGCGGGGAATGATGATGCGTAGGGCACTTCGTTCAGCGCTGGCGTGGCGGCCCATGGATCGGCGACCCCAATCGTCGCAAGCCAGGCTGGTGAGTCACTGACATCAGTATAACTATAGCCTTCCGCACCAGCTTCACAATATGGGCATATGTTGAGGTGGTTCACCGTGCCAGTCTTGTGATAGCTTCTTGTGAAGCCTGCGGCCTCCCAATGCCACTCGGCGTCGCCCTTCACACCTATAAAAGCAAACTTCAGCCGTGAGCCCGATTTGCTGTGCAGGAGGCCATCCTCGAACAACACCTTCAAGTCCTGAGCTACCATCTTCAAAAGGCCGGGCAAAACACCGTCATTCTTCTTGTAAAGCTTTGAAGGCACAGCTGCAATCAGGAAACGGCTAAGGTAGGAATGCCCCTTGTTGTTGTGACGATGATGGCTACCAGCAGATGTATGATCTAGGCACTTCCCAGGGCACTCCATAGGACACTCACCGAAGTTCATCTCTGCAAACTTCCGCTTTGCGGAAGCTCGCTTCTCGCAGGTCCATTTCAACGTGCTGTCAAAGTTGTGTCTTGTATTCCTCTTGCAGTCATATGAGCACTTACACAATAGGTCGGGAGGTAAACCGTGGGCAACCTCGAAGTTAAGGACCATGATCGGGGATTTTTGGAGCGTCCTACCCTTATCTCCATGGACCATTAGAGGAATGCACCGACACCGCTCTGATTCCGGAATGGATTCGAAAACCACGTGCTCTTTCTGATGGCTCTTGAAGCGTGCCCAAAACTCCGAAAGAAGATTTTCAGCAGCTGTACCAAACTTGAGGCCACCGAACAGTACTTCCTCATGATGATTGAGTAGACACTTCAGCATGTCAGTTGGCCTAAGGTGTGGCACACTTGCATGGTCTTGCCCTTCAGAGCCAGCAGAGGGTGGAACCTCTAAGAAGGATATGGGGGCCTTGAGCGCTAGTCCGTACCGATTAAACAACCGATGGGCATTTCTCTCTGAATGATTCTTGTCGACCTTAACCCCATCCTTCAAGCTTCCGATCGTACACCCGTCAGATATCGCAGCCTGCGACACCTCACCGATGATGCAAGCTGGAGCCTGGATGGGATTGGGGTTTAGAGTTTAGGGGGCTTATACATTACTTATAATAGGGGTTTTGCAGATGTTAGATTTCCACGAGATTGCAGATCGATCGAAGCTTCAAAAGTAAAGTTCAGGATTTGCGGCTTATGTTATGCGGCTATATAACATAGTGCAATTCTTCCTGAGTTCAGTGGCTACAAATTAAGCTTATAAGCTTGGTGTGGTTGGCCCAGGAAGTCTAGAAACGATGCCGTGTTTCAGCTGTATAATTATTATGCAGCTTAACAGTAGGGTCAAAGAGCTTGGGGTTAGGGTTCGTTCGGGCCTCATGAGCTACATAGGGGGCTTGCATGGGGTATGGTTTTTTTGGTGAACCTGAGAAGGTAGGATGTTTTTGGGGGTTTGGGGTTTCAGCCGTTGCTTGATGATGGGCCTAAAATTGATGTGTTCCGAAGACAGAAAGAGAGATCCAAGGACTCAGGGTTTCGGGCGAGGAGAGGGTTGAGCATCAGTTTAAGTTTTGTATAGAATAATTATTCGAGAATGCATACATAGAAAGTTCTCTATTCCGGTATATGTGATCTTGTTTAATTATAGATTATATATTATAACTTAAATAAGATCACATATATCGGAATAGAAAACTTTCTGAGTTTACGGGGCTTATACCGTTTACTGCAATGATGCGATCTGAGACACTCCATCGGCCACACGTTCCGCCAGCGCACGGAGGGTGTGGGCCGCCACCGGGGCACCTGCATTTGGCCGTATACATGTTAATCTTAAGGCATATACTATATCACGATCCCAAGAGTCGTCTTATGTGGAACATGTGGCAACGATATTTTTCCTCGGGCATCGTCCAAAATGCTCCAGGTGTAGCCGTAAGGAGGGCTCCCCAACACCATGAAGGCTCCACATCATTCTAAAGGGGTTTCCACTTACTCGATCACACTTTCATGCAGTATACTAGATATAGATGGAGCCCACCAAGCCGGAGCCATCACTTCAGGCTTTCTTGGCCCTCTTTACCGTGGGTGCAGGCGTCTTGGCATTCGCAGGAGAAGGGCGCTTCGGTGGTGGGCTTTTCGAAAGAGGTGCTTTCACCCTGTGTTTAGCTTTAGCCTTCGGTGCTGCCGGCTTGGCCAGTGCAGCTTCTTCTTTTGGCATAACAGTCCTGTGGAATTCAGGGGTTGTCTTGTTAAGGATAAAGATGCACTAGCTGTATACGTGCATGCACTGCAGTCCTTGCACGGGACTCCAGGTCGGATGACTCGATCACCCTCGGTCATTAGAGTATATATATGTGTAGCACGACATACCAAACTCCGACTCGAGGTTGGCTTCCCATCAATATATGCAGCCAGGCATCAATCGTTGGCATTTGCCAAGGATAATGTCGATCTCAGCTTCCATCCTGATCGAAAGGCTGTTTGCATACAAGGGTTTAGGGTCTACAGGGTTATAGGGTTTAAGGGTTATATAGTGAAGGATTGACAGGGAATTCATTGGTATAGTCGGTATAGTCCATCCGAAACCAAAATATCATCCAATCTACTCCTCAGTGTAGCCATCAACCACACCAGTAGAATGGAAGTGCGTGAGGCGATCGCAGCACTCATCGATACTTGTATACATTCCCATGACCTTCTTCATCATCCTGAGCGAGAAGATATTGGGACTTCGTCTACGTATAGGCTTCAATTCTAACTGTGTAATTTTGGACTAGGGGCCTTGATTGTAAGGTTTCTGGCGAGGCAGGATCTTCACCAGGATCGGAGGCTTTGAGGTTAGCGTCGGCGGGCAGCAGCTCTTGCAACTTCTTCAATCTTTTTTGGCATGCTTCCAAAGCTTTGATCAACAAAGCTGAGGGCTTAGTCGCCTCCTGAATTTCAGGGTACCCCAGTTTCTTCAGGAGCCTTGTGGTTTCCTCATTTGCTGGGGGGGCGCACATCACCCCATCAGCAGCATCCTCATATGTTTTTGGTCGCGATCCTAAGACTGAAGCATCACTGGGAGCATGTGCCATGGCACTGAATCTTCATTTGCAAACAAGTTACCTGCAGGGTGGGCGAGAACATCGTTGAGGTCCAAGTTCATATCTAGTGTATCCGTGTCGTTCTCCATGGAAGTCTCTTCCGTGATGCTGGCTCTGGCTGTCGACCTGAGTATTGTACCACACATACAATGCATGATTAAAGCTTGCAGGCTCGGCTAAATATTGATTGCAACTAAGGATCTTCTTGTGGCCTCGCAATCGTTTCTCACAGTAATACCTGAGCACACCTTTTTTGTAGGGGTGCTTCCTTAGTTGAAAGAACACATGCAGCAACGTGCAACAATGCCCGCAAACCGCGTTTGTGCTGGCACGTGACACGATGAGGTTTCCTTTGTCCTTCTCGGCTGCTGCGACACAGGCGTCGATGTCTTCCCTGGGTTTAGGGTTTCTTTGAAGGTCTTCTTAATAGGGATGACAAAGATTGATCAGAGGGATAACGGCTAAAATTTCATGAGGGGGAGGGGGGTTATTGAGGTGTACAGGTTAGTTCAGGCTAGTTTTTTAATGGGTAGCATGCATGCAATATTGCATATACACAGGGTACACGATCCTGTAGTGGATCGTTTAAGCAGAGCTTAAAAAGAGTTGCAATGGATAAATATACTATTCAAAAACGAACCCGTACATTTGTATAATGCTGTACACCGGGCTTTACAATTACATTGCACAACCCATAGCTCATCCCAGTCTCGAAATATAAGATATATTTTATATATAGGCCGTATACAAGATTATGCAGATAAGTTAAGTAGTATTTTTTGGTTTGGGTCAAGCTAAATTCTCTAAACCCCTATAGAACAGCAAAGACAACATATGCAGTTTAGACGAGTGTCTTGCACATTCCATCATCTGCCATCTCTTGTTTGGACAAGTAATCGAAATCAACGACCAGTTCCATCTCCTTGGCCTTTTCTGTCTTTGCTGAAAACCGGCGCACGAAAGTTTCCTCACAGTAGCTAATATATCACACATGGCATGCATGCACACACCGATCACCCCGCATAACATGACAACATGACAGCAGCCGGTCCGTGTTGTACCCACATTTAGCAAACAGACGGATGACACCGTCTTTCGAAGTACCTCCAGCTTGGAACTGCTTCCGTATGTTCTCTGCAACCTTAAACTCTCCTCTGGCCGTCGGCTCCATGGCACGGGACAATCGCCGGTTAATTGCCGCTGAGCTGGGTATCACCTGCAAGGCCTGTGCAGATGCGATTGCTTGCGGTGGGGGCGGAGGTGCAGTCTTGACTGCAGCTGGAGCTGCTTTCACTTTGGATGGGTTGGCGGGCGGAGGTAAGGAGGCTGGGGGCTCGGGCGAGCTCCTGTCGGGAGTTGGTGGGAAAAGCCGGCGTGGCTGAGCATCTTGACTCCAAGGTGATGAGGGGCCAGGGGATTCCGGCTCGGTTGGGGTGATGGCCCCCCGCAACCCCGGACTGTGGCCACTCTCTGGCTTGCAACACTCACCTGGCATTGCTGGCATCACCTGGTTAGCCAAAAACTCTCCAGCTTTGGCACTTTCGCTCTGACACTGAATCTCGAGTTCCCGCAGCTCTACCTGTGCTTTTGCCAAAGCTTCTTTCCTGTCTGCCAGCAGCTGCATGTACCTGGCCTTGGCTGTGGCCTGTTGCTGCAACTGTTGATCTCGGGCGAGTTGCTGAGCTCGTGCCTTTGCTTGCGCTTGGGCCTGTGCTTCCTGCTCCTTTGCTTCGCGAGCTGCTTGGGCCTGTGCTTCTTGTTCCTTTGCTTCGCGAGCTGCTTGGGCCTTTGCCTCCTGTTCCTTTGCTTTACGAGCTGCTTGGGCCTTTGCCTCCTGTTCCTTTGCTTCACGAGCTGCTTGGGCCTGTGCCTCCTGTTCCTTTGCTTCCTGTTCCTTTGCTTTGCGAGCTGCTTCGGCCTTTGCCTCCTGTTCCTTTGCTTCACGAGCTGCTTGGGCCTGTGCCTCTTGTTCCTTTGCTTCCTGTTCCTTTGCTTCACGAGCTGCTTGGGCCTGTGCTTCCTGTTCCTTTGCTTCGCGAGCTGCTTGGGCCTTTGCCTCCTGTTCCTTTGCTTTGCGAGCTGCTTCAACCTTTGCCTCCTGTTCCTTTGCTTTGAGAGCTGCTTGGGCCTGTGCTTCCTGTTCCTTTGCTTTGCGAGCTGCTTCGGCCTTTGCCTCCTGTTCCTTTGCTTTGAGAGCTGCTTCGGCCGCGGCCTGTGCTTCCTGTTCCTTTGCTTTGCGAGCTTCTTCGGCCTTTGCCTCCTGTTCCTCTGCTTGGCGAGCTGCTTGGGCCTTTGCTTCCTCCAGCTGGGTCTGTGTTTCTGCTTCCTGTTCCAGATTGAGCAACATATGTATGCAAGCATCTGCATTATATACACATCAATTTAAGCATGTATGTACTGCACATGCACATGCATATCACAGCGAGTCTCACCTAAAACCCCGTCACATGTGCCTGTGAAAAATCCTGCCCTGAACCCGCCTCTTCTGCTAGGGTATCTTCTGGGGTCTGGCCTTCTTCGAATCCTGCATGGAGAATTGCACCCTAGTTAGGATTAGTTGGGGTTGGGGTTTCAGGGGGGCGGGAGAGTGGGATCGTAATCGAAATCAGCTTGCAAGCTGTACTCTCTAACGGGGAGGTGGTTATCTAAGTTAACACAACCGGTCGAGGCCTGCAGCGGGTGGAGCTGAATGGTCAACAGCTTCGGCATGGTCTCCGCCGTCGGCTGCATCCTGGGGATAGATAGTTTTCATATATAGACATATATATATATATATGTTATATTATATATAATATAATATATATATATATATATAATTCGCACTGTCCTCTTTTCTGGTGCATGCATTCTAGCTTGTCTATATAGAAAATAATATATATATATATATAATGCTATATACAAGCTAGAATTAATGAATGCATGCACCGGAATCGAGGACAGTGCGAATATTTCCGTGGAACAGCATACAGACCATATAGACATGCAGGAGAATATGCACTATTGTAGCATGCATGTACATGTTAACATGTTTGCGGCATGTGCATGCATGTGTATACAATTATAAGGCATATATTATAAACACAAAATACATATACGACAATTCTGCATAAATATAAATATATATATATATATATTACATCATAAGAGTGCACATTATATATATATATATATATATATATATATATTATCTATATATAGATCCTGATACAAACATTATAAAGATAAAGTATATTATATACAGATTATATATGTATATGTTATATATGTATATTATTATTAAATATGCTGCTATGCAAGCGACTTGGCCACGTTGGGAGTCTTTCGGGTTTGTCAGGTTCATATGATCGGGTTCGTCTACAGGAATTGATAACGGGGCCCATATACATAAACCTGCCTAGCACAGCTTTGGAGACCCTTGCAGAAGCCTTCACATAGAGACTTAACAAGAATTCATTAACCCATCCAAGCAGTCCTTGGCAGACCTGATAGCTTCCATCTTCTTCTTGAGTTCCTGCACAGTGGCCGAATATGTGCAAACCGTATAGTATTTGACTTCACAGAGACCCCCGTGGGCCTCCATCTGAACCAAAATTTCGCGCTCATCCTGGGGTGTTTCCTCCTTCACCACCCCATAGGCTGCGATACTATCTAGGATCCTGGCACCACGATCTAAGGTCTCCGTAGAGGCCCCGTGGCTCCCTAAACTGTTGCTGGAAGTCATCTTGAGAGGGCCCCTGGCAGCAGTGACGTCAGTTTCCGCTATTTGACGTCAGATTCCGCTATTGTGACGCCGATTTCCGCCACTGTTTGGGACCACCATTTTGCTCAAATTGGCACTAATTGGTCCGAAAGGTTTGAAAAACACCCGACTGGCCCCATGCTTTCATGAGTTCAGTGGTCGAAGACCTATATAAGAACCCCAGGATCTCGAATCACCAGTGCAGATTTGTTCGGACATAGGGATTCAAGTCTTGATCTGTTATACTAAAGGACATACACAATGTGTTTGTCTGCCGGTGCTTCAGAACCCCGGAAGCCTCAAGAGACGAAGGTATACTTTGGGATTTGGGCTTTAAAGACCTTAGGAAGCTTCACAGATTTCGCTCCTCTCAAGTAAAAAACCACCTCTTCTAGATCGGTCTCTTCCCAACTGCTCCCATAGCTCAGGTTGCTGAACAGCTCAGCAAGATCATCTGGAAGTGGCGTGGCTTCAGCCACTGGAACCTGCCAAGGCCAGTGTAAGGTTTATGATAAGGCCAGTTTAGGGTTAGTGGGTCTTTTATATAAGGTATATATAGGTATAAGCTCGGGGCAATTTNGTGGCGTGGCTTCAGCCACTGGAACCTGCCAAGGCCAGTGTAAGGTTTATGATAAGGCCAGTTTAGGGTTAGTGGGTCTTTTATATAAGGTATATATAGGTATAAGCTCGGGGCAATTTGCATATAGGGTATGTTACAGAACTATCATCGACACCTATACAGGTTCTGTAACGGACTTCTGAGACAAACAAGATGGGAACCTCGAACTTCGGGCGTGGAAGACTCCGGGTTGGCTCTATNTATAGGGTATGTTACAGAACTATCATCGACACCTATACAGGTTCTGTAACGGACTTCTGAGACAAACAAGATGGGAACCTCGAACTTCGGGCGTGGAAGACTCCGGGTTGGCTCTATCATTTCCACCATTGTCCGTGCGAAGCGAGGAGGATACATCCTCGGATCCAGACATATATGTCATGCATGCATGCACAAACATGGATATGAATGCTCTGCCGCATGTGCTGCACATATACACTACCCAGATCGAGGATAATGCTGCTCAGTATCCCTGTCCCTTTCAATCGAGAGTTCCCTGTGAATCGTTTCCGTCCGCCCTTGTCAATATACCGCTTCACACACTGGTGCTTCCGTGACAGGACATCTTTGCATAGCTTGCCCATGTCGAACAGACGGATAAATGGTGATGTGGACCATAGAATGCTTCGCTTCGGGTGGAGGTGGCCCCAATGCCGCATCCAAAACCTTTGCACGTAGACCTGAGTATGTGCAATATATCATATACCGATCGAGCTCATAATTCATTGGTCAGCAACTATAATTCGAACGAGACACCTTCACACCTCCTTTCTTCAGAGCAGCAAACAGCCACTGAAAGCGAGGATAATGTCCAATCACCGAGCTTCCTGGATTCTCCACGAAGAAATGATGTCCCAAGGCCACCAGAAGGGCCAACAGCAAAATAGTCCTGCATGCCATAGGTTTTTATTATAGCAATTAATGGGTTTGGGGGTTTTGGGGTTTAGGGTTTAGGGGTTAATGTATGTAATGACCTTGCTAGCAGACCACACTTTAAAGCTTGCTGGCCTGGATGTGGCCTTGTTGGCTTCTGAAACCGAAACACGATCGGTATTCCCCCAGGGTGTCACCTCACTCCTTTGGCTCGTTGCTTTGTTGATACTGACGAAAGTACTGCACTCAATGCCCATGATAGCCAAAGCCCCTTCATCCAGTTTGCCTGCAAAGATCATCAAGATGGCTAGCCTCAGTTTGGTTGCAAGCGAACAGTCAGCCTTGATAGCAGCAACATGCAACGTGGGGCGAAACACAGACCTGTATTCGGACAAGCTGCACAAAGCCAGCATTACCGTTCAGGCACAGAGCAGAAAACTCACTCTCGTCATATATCCGATCAGCAGCTATAGCCCGAAAGCCAGCACCCTGAGCCATTCTGGTGACCCTCGCTCGTCCTGCAAATAACTCGATGATGTCGTAGGATGATGAGGTCGTGAAGTCAGGTTTTGGGTCCATAAAGTATGCCATAATGACAATCGCAATAAAGGCCTCAGATGAAGAATTGCAGACCACAGTTCAAGGATCGATTGCAGTATATTACCGTCGAGGGGATTATGTTTATGCAGGAAAGCAGCTTTCGGCACAGACATTTGCACCAGTCGCCGCACACATTGATCGAGCTCCACAGCCGTTATCATTGCGCTATATGTGTGGTGTGACTTATAAAAGCATGACAGATCGACATATCCCATGGCAGTAGCCCCTCGGCACAAGAGCAACATTATATTGTCATGCATGAGTGCAAGCTTTAGCACGGGCAGCTGAGCTTGATAGTCGTGATGGGCAGCTATCAAGAAAATAAATGGATCCATCACAGTCAAGCATGTTTTGAGACATGNTGCATGAGTGCAAGCTTTAGCACGGGCAGCTGAGCTTGATAGTCGTGATGGGCAGCTATCAAGAAAATAAATGGATCCATCACAGTCAAGCATGTTTTGAGACATGTTCTTAATTGATATACAGTACAGCATGATCATGGCCTCAAGCCCGCCTTCATCCTCGCAGGTCGAAGGAAGCTGGCCATGACGGGCCAGGAAGGCTTGGCCACGCTTCATGGTTCGGCCTCAGAGTAGCATGCNAAAGTCGAGCTTGCTGGTACGCTGCAGTGAACATCGCATGCCCAATTAATGGATGTCATGAGCACTATAGACGGGCTCCCCATTTTCCCACCGCAGTCCCAGCTCTTGTACCTTCATCCCCCACGGACGGCCGCTGCACAGATGCAAACATATAAACCATACGTGGTGCACTCGAAGCCTCAGAAGCTCCCGCACACACAGGCCCCGCAACATCTATAGTGATGCCACAGGATCAGCACCAAAGCGTGCGCACACCGGCTGGCTAATTAAAACTTGGCATGGCGGCACTTGCCTATACTCGCAACAGCAGATCACCCTTAAATTGCCTATGTGAAAGATCTAGAGAGGTCGGGTCGAAGCACAACAGTATAAGCATAACTTTTTTTGGAGTCTATAGGATAGCGAGCTTGCCAAGCAGAACCCCTCACTCCCCGGATGCCTCCTCTGGAAACATCGACAGGTATTCGCGGGCAGCCTTGACCGCCAACTTCATGTATGTCTCCAAGCTGCTGCCCTTCTGATCCATCAGCTTGGACTTCACAAGGCCCCAGAAGTTGTCCTGATGCATTAGAGACCATTTTTCTGTTCGTTCAGGTCTATGTGGAATATGATGGGGGATGCCTGCACGTATCTTACATGTATATATATTGTATGCTATTTAAAATCAGTATACATGCACATATAACCAAAATTTCTAAGTTACAAAACTATAAACACATATATCCCAGACCTCTAAATTACTGGGGTTCAAAGCACGACTCTTCAACTCTTTTACTATATGCACACTATACATATCTTTAAGGGTATGTTGCATTTATAGAAGGCATGCATATAAATATACTTTAATACGACATATGTTACGTGTGGCTGTATATTAGCCGTTCTATAGCAGGCATGTAATATATACATTATATACATTATATATAAAATATATAAATATAAATATANATATATATATATAATGTTTTCATAATTATATGCAGTCTGTACATGCATGCTGTATGTATACATATATTGCATGCATATATTATTTGTCATACACTCACATACTATACATTTGTAGAGTATACATGATACACACCATATGTGGCATCTATATAGAGCTCGATCGTGCATGTTCACATCACATCCTATACTAGATCTCGGTAAAATGATTTAAATCAGGAAAGTACAGGGTTTAAGGATGCTGGTGGTACATAAGACACGTTGTTTAAGGGTTTCGGGGCATAGGGTTATACAAGGGTGCATGGGTTTAGACGGTACAATAAGGGATACGGGCCTTATAAGGCTTAACACATGCACATTAATTGAAACAGATCGACCGGTGCATCCGCGCTAGCTGTCCTGGCGGCTGGCACCAAATCGGTGGCTGAGCTCTGCATTGTAAGCGTCGCGAATGGCAGTCCACTGATTGAGAGCATCAGGGCCCGAAGGCTTGGCCCTCCGTGCGAAGCTTTTGTCTTCGGCTCCATGCCTAACTCTCTTCTTTGGCCTCTCATCCACGACCTCATTTGAGCCTGCATCTTTGCCTTCCTTGGTTGCTGGGCTTTTCTTCTTTGCACTTGGGACTGTCTTGGCTGTGGCTGCATCCTTGTCTTTCTTTCGATTGGCTTGCTTCGAGGCGGAACTTATCGATGTGGCAGCAGGCTTCTGGGGCGAGGTCTTCTGGTTCAAGCGAAGCCTTCGNACTGTCTTGGCTGTGGCTGCATCCTTGTCTTTCTTTCGATTGGCTTGCTTCGAGGCGGAACTTATCGATGTGGCAGCAGGCTTCTGGGGCGAGGTCTTCTGGTTCAAGCGAAGCCTTCGCTTCAGCCTGACAAGATGCATTCAAATGATACGACCTTCCGGAGGTCACAAAAACCGAATTAGGATATGTGGGAATGAATCGTTCAACAACCTGCGGTGTTTCATAATCGGTCTGCACTCCANACTGTCTTGGCTGTGGCTGCATCCTTGTCTTTCTTTCGATTGGCTTGCTTCGAGGCGGAACTTATCGATGTGGCAGCAGGCTTCTGGGGCGAGGTCTTCTGGTTCAAGCGAAGCCTTCGAGCGGCTTGGGTTTTGGGAGGCGTTTCCAGCTCCCCTTTCTCACAAACCTTTCCCTTCTTCGCCTTGGCCTTTGGGCTGGGAGTCTTAGCCGAGGCCTTCCCAGGAGCAGGAGGGCGTCCCGGACCACGGCCCCTGCCTCCTCGACCGCGGCCTCCACGACCGCGACCGCCGCGACCTGGCCCCTTTGGCTTGCCAGCACCCTCTTCATCAGCCGGAGCAGCATTGACACACTGTGCTTGCTTTAATCGGCATGGCTTGCCCTGGCTGACACATCCAACAGTTTAAGACGTGTTCAACACATGTGCCCAACAGAATCGAGTAGCATGCACTATCGATTATAATTATACTAGCAAGCCTGAAAAGTTGTCACATCAAACTCCTCCTCTTCCTCAGGTTTTCCAGCTGCCTCATCAGCAGCTTCTGGCTGCTTTGCGCGGTCCTGCTGGCGACTGGAGGGTGGCGTTTGATGACTTATAGGGACTCGGCCGAATTAAGATCCCCGATTGAGCCTCCTCAGGGGCATTGATGGCACCCGCATCTGGATCATCCACAGGGCTAGGGCTATAGTGACGGGTCCCCAAAGAAATGCCACTGAGCTTGTCATCCTCATCGTCGCTTATGGTGATCGGGATATTCAAGTCACGAAGGGCAGGCATATCCATTATGTCGAAGGGAACTGTGTCCACGTTGGATGTATCTAAGCTTCTGCACAATTCACATGCAACCTGAAGTGGTGATCAGCTCTGCAATGCTAAATTGGTAATGTGTCCGAGCAGCCTTGAGCAGCTCCAGCTCGACGTTCTCGGGCAGTTCGTAGCGCATTCCTAAGTTGGGCTACTATATGAGGGTTTTGAGTTTAGGGGTTATATAGTTTATAAAGTTCACAGGCAATCATGAGTTGAGTACAGCATTTGCACAAAGACTGCAGATCGATCGGTCACTCTTTAAGGCTAAGCTTCGTAAGCACATGCAGCTGCCAGTCGAGGGCAGCTAGTTCATCCTCGGGATCCAAGGCTTCCCCGTCGACCTCCATGGAGCTGGAGGCCCTGTCCTCGGTAGCGATGTCATCGCCACCCATTGGGAGTTCCTCAATCGAGGCGTAGGGATCACCTGAACCATCATTATCATGACCACTCACATCCTCTGGAGCCTCCTCAGCCTCCTCATCATCGTTTTCGGCGTGGGGATCTACACCCCACGATTGCGTCATGACGTCGAAGAGTACGTGCAAAGTTCTGTCCTCAGGTTCGTAAACCCTATAAATCCTATAACCCCTAAACCCAATCTTGTCATATATATATATATGGTTTAGGGGCTGGGGTTTATAGAGTTTAGGGTTTATATATAATATATAATATGTATATATATATATATATATATATTGTATATTGTAGGTTATATATATATAGACACACTATATATGCATATTCTATTTTGTTCACATATTATATATATACAATATTTTACAATTCTATACCAAGAATCTCGCAACTGCCCAATCGGGGCTTTCCACCGTCGCATTGCTAGGCTTGAAAGCCTCTTCACACCCCAAGCATCAACATACACGGCCACGGAACGGCTGCTGGTGCCGGGATTCATCATCACATGTAGACCATACACCTGCACCAGATTCGCGCACACATCACATGATGTAGGCTGCAATTAGCTCACGATGCACCATCATACACATTAAGGGCCTCTTGTTTCAGCCAGTCGATCGGCATAGCTTTGCACTTCTCTTCTGTTGTATGGCCACCCCAAATCTCTAAAGCCAGCTTGATGACAGGAACATTCATCGCCAGAGCTTTTAAGCTCGCGGCTCCGACGAGCTGCGAAGAAGGCCAGATCAAAAGATGGGACTTGTGGCATCTGAAGCATGACCGGACATCGGTATCGGCTTCCCACATCTTGGCCAGTGCACCCTCCTCGGGCCAAGCTCGTGAGGCATCACGACGCACTCGAAGCAGGGCTCCCTGGGCACCCGCTTCTGAAGATTCTGAAGCTGCAGCCATTGCGAGTCCCCCAAAACCCCGCAAATTACCTGAGCCCCTTTAGCGGAGTACGTGGCGTGAGTCAAGTCAAGAGCAAAGCCGAAATTCAAGCCGACATCCGGCCACTCTAAGTCCAGTGCCGCCAGATCCTCCAATCCAGATGCAGACTCCTGCAAGAAACGGGGGATTATAAAGGCTTAGCTTGAAGTATGTTCTCGAGGCCTGAATGAGATGTCGGAGCAGCGCCGCTCCACAGCAAAGACCTAGGCAATGTTCAATTGTATACTTCGATCTCAATCATATAGCGAAGGAGTGAATCGTGTAGGCCCCCAACTCATCCACGGAATAACAGCTCGAAATCGCAAAGCCGCAGCAGATCACGCCAAGCCTGTGCATGCCGGTCCGGTTAAGATCCCATATGATTGATTTGTAGAAGAAGCCCGCCTGAGAGGCAGCAGCCAGTCTGCCCAGCCTGCATGGCGATGGAGGCTGGAGCTTTATTTAACCCTATATTCTTCCCCTGCGAACTTCACTTAAAGGTAATTGCAATGTAGCATATATGGCCTTCAAGAAATCGCCATGGCATCAGCCAACCTGCGCAGCCACAAATACAGCAGTCATCGAGTATATAGCTGTGCTCGAAACTGAAGATCACGGAAGATCAGGGTTTTCCCCCGCTGTGTTTCAGATCAGAGCTAGATTCCGCAGGCTGGCTTCCGTTGAGAGTATATACATCAACTGCACAAAGCCCGTATCCTAGAACTATGGAACACCCCAGGCATATAGTCCCCACTCACACATACGATCTCTCATGTGGCAGGCACCCCGCTGGAGAGGATCAGATCACCTGGGCTTCGCTGGGTGAAAAGTCTACTCAGTGCTGGGTTCGGGTTTCCTATACAGGATGGATCATATTATAAAAAATGCATTCTTATCAGCCACGTCACCTCGACCTTTTTGGAAAGCTTCCAAGAAATGCTTACAGATGCCATCGTACTTGATATTCTGCACGATATCCATCATTAGCTTGTCTGGTGCAGGGATGTCCTGCTATGTTCCAGCTCGAGAAACACATCATTTAGGTTCCACTCAAACGGTGTTGAGTGCATAATTCTACTTTACAGGGTCGATGCTATTTGAACTTATAAAAGTAGTCTAGACTCTAGACCCTGGCCCGAATCTATTCTACCTAAGTTGTTTAACCCATCGATCTGTTGAGATCCTCTGGCTCTTGGTAGAGAGCTTCTGCCGACATGTTCCAGAAATCGTCGGGGAGCTGCAGCAATCCTGCAGGGATTGTGGTTGGATCATGATGAAATATATAGTCATGATGCTCATGATGTGTAAATTTTAGTCAATCCTTGTCGATATGCCATTGCCACGCTCTGCAAGGAGCATGAGGCCAACACTTTGGCAGCCATCCTAGTCGATCCTATATATCTATATGGCACACTCGAGCAGTCAGGTGCAGCTGCAGGTCGCATCGAATCTCAGTGCAGGCAGACACATGCCAAACAGCAGTCAGTATTGCAGGGAGGGAAAAGCAGGCGCACCTGCCCTTCGATCGAGAAGGGCCAATCACAAAAGATACCCGGCACTGGGCACGAAGCTGCACGAGCCAGCACACAACCGCTCGGAAGGTTGAGCTCTCATCGGACCATATAAACCCGAATGATTCATTCTAACACTATATGATGATGACATACAAAGACCGATGCTCGTCTCAGTTATCACATGGTTATAGATGTAAACCCCCTGATGCTGACCTGACTACAGCTCCATCAACCCTACATCCATCCACTTAAACTATCATTTAAAGCCCTCAAAACCCCTAAAACGCCAAAAAGCGCTATATTACCTTTTTCGGGGTTTAAAGCTGTATAACCATTAATTCTGAAACCATAGGTTTTTATGCTACCCCAGGGTTGTCAAGGTTGGTACCCACCGTCCACTTATGGCAATTTCCATCATCATCAGCGGCTGTAGAAATCGCAACCTTACTTAGCCCTGCTTCGGTCTGATACGCCTTCCATTGGTCCGAATCCCAAAACC
>BGNK01006761.1:0-23576 GCA_003297005.1 Symbiodinium sp. clade A Y106 | reverse complement strand
CAGCATGTCGAGGTCGCCGAGGTCGCCGTAGTAGGGGCAATTCGGCGAGGAGCACGGGTGAGCGCACCAGCCGGCCACCCGTCGACCCGCCTGCTGACTCATCCAGGGGATGCGCAGCCCGCGGACATTCGCCGGCAGCTGCCTCGTATACCAATACGAGCAGAACGTCGGCGAGTCCGTCGCAGGAGGCTTGGGATGCGCCGACTCCTCGCCGGCCCGGGCTCTGTTCTCCAAGTCGACCACGTCGGCTAAAGACTGCTTGCGCAGATGCCGAACAGCGCCGGGGTTATCGTAGGAGGAGGCTCGGGCGCCGGCTTTATGATAGCCCGTTTATGCTGCCGGTACTCGTCGGGCATCTCCCTCTCTATCGCCGCGATCTGCTCCTGGGAGAGCCGGTTCCGAAAGGGAGCCGCCTTCACGGACCGTGCTCCGACGGTCTCGCGGAGCTGCCGCGGTCATGTGCCGACTGATCGTCGGCCATGCCGGCCTGGCTGCTCGCCGGCATATCCCAAGGGTCGGGTGCCTGGGCCGGCTCCGTCGGCATACGGGCGGGCGGGAAGCTGCTCCTGATCGGCCGCTCCGCCGCCGCCGCCCCGGCTCTTGGACTCGGAGGCGTCGAGGACCACGGCACCGGCGCAGCCTGGCATATCCACCGTCGGCTCCGGCGGCAGTGGGTCCTGGGATGTAGCCGGTCGCTCGCCGTGCCTCCTCTGCGATCTGCCTCGTCGGCCTGTTCCCTCGAAACTGCGGGTCGCCGTTGTTGACGTTGTCCATGCCGAGCAGGATCGTCGACGCCGCCTCAAACACGACCTCCGTCGGCGCAAAAGAGCTCGTCGGCGAAGTAGCCCCAGTGTCCTGAGTCGTCGCCCGCTGCTCTGCCGCGCCGGTCCTCGTGGAAGGAGATGCCGGCCTGGACACCCCAGCCTCGTCGACCGAGTGTTGGGCTACCATCCTTGGTGCCTGCGTCCATGGCAGCGCGGACTCAGCTTCCATCGCCGACAAGTTGAAGAACTGTCGGTTAGGTGTGTCGAGGAACGTCGTTCCCGACACCGCCGTGGGGTCCATACCCGCGGCCGTCGGCCTTGGTGTCGGTGGCTGCCATTGCACCTGGCCGGCCCACGCCGAGGGCGGCGCCCCTGGATAGGCCTTGAACTTGGCCGGTATCGTCGGAGCCGTCACCGTCGGCACCGCCGCCTGTGGTGTGGCCGTGGCCGCCCTGGCCGGGAAGATCGTCGACATGTGCTCCTGGATCTGGCCGGCCGTCGGCGCATTCGCCGGAGGCACCATCGACATGACCGCCACGAACTCCATGAGCGCCGTGCGGTCTTCCATGTCGATTTGCGCCGCCAAGGGTTCCCAGGCCCGCTAGCCGCCACGCCGCCCGGCCCGAACCACGGCCAGGAACTGCTGGACCGCCAATTGAAGGCCGACCTCAAGCTGTCCCGCCGTCGGGACCGTCG
Organism: Symbiodinium sp. clade A Y106; assembly: GCA_003297005.1. Taxonomy (NCBI): domain Eukaryota; class Dinophyceae; order Suessiales; family Symbiodiniaceae; genus Symbiodinium; species Symbiodinium sp. clade A. The sequence goes on along the minus strand of BGNK01006761.1, from coordinate 22,116 downwards.
GCACCTGTGGCGGCGCTTTGCGCACCGTCGGGGCCGCCTTCACGGGAATCTGCTCTGCCGACATGGCGTCGGTTGAAGGCTGCAAGCAGAAAACTTAAACCTAACGTCGGTTCAGAGCCGAGTGCTGCCGGCGTTCGCCGTTAGCGGTTGTTACTGCACACACACACACGTGTTCCACGACAAATGTGAACTCCAAAGACCACAGACATGCCAATCAGGGAGCAAACACGAACTCGACCGGCTGAGCAAAACGGCATTGCGCATTCGCATCCTCCTCATCATGCTGCGGCGGACCTCTGACATCTCAAAGGACAGCTGCAGTCCAACCTGATGCACTGGATCTTCATCCAGTCACTGACAGTGACTGGTAGCTTCCGCAGAGCAATGCGGCATATACAACAAGCAGTTCCAAACCGCTGTGCTGCCGAGAGAGGGCGAGACTGCCTCAAGCTCATGCATCTGCTGCATCATATCGATGTCCGTGTCGTCATCGCCCACAGGGTTCTCCATCATTTCCGCGAGCCTGGCACCACACTAACCAGAAATCTGCGACCCCCTCTGTTTCTGTCTTCCGAACCGACAGAGAGAGCACAGAGAGGAGAGAAGGAGAGCGCTTCTTCGCCTCTCGAGGCCGGACATGGCCTTACAGCTTCACAGAGCGAGGGTTTGGGCTGCAGCCTTTGCCCTTTATCAAAACCAAGTCGCCCAGTAGACCACGCAAGGGAACACGATGGCGTCCTGAAACATCAAAAGATGGCAGCTAAACAAAAAGCTTCTGTGCCATGACCTACCCACATTGAAGCTTGAAGTGTCAACATCTCGAGTACAACCTGAAAGTCTTAACAGGAACTAGGTCCCTACAAGTAGAACATTCAGATGATGCTTGCGTCCTGCCCCAAACGCATATCACACATATCATGCCTACAGCGCTCGACAGACTTCGCGCATTGCAGCCAGGCAGCGAAAATATTGCCAATAAAGTCTGAACCTCGACCCCAACACAAAAAACGGATGGCTTGGGATTTTGTGGATCTGTTGGTGAATAACACAGCACAGCCTCTGCAGCGAACGAGCAGCTCCGCCGTCAGGGACCCCGCTTCGAGTGAAAAAACCAAAAGTGCTGAGGTGCACTGAGGTGCACGCTCCTCTTGTGCACCATTGGCCACATAAAGGTGAAGAGCGCCTTTGCTTCACAAGTGATGTCACTCTGAAAGAAGATGCCCAAAAGCCCGAAACCCCGGTGCCCCTCCATCGCGTCGGGTTGCGACAATCACGCGGCAATGCCTGGGCGGCGGCAAAGCTCGTTAATGCGGCTCGCGCTTCACCTCTTCGTCTCTTTGCTTCAAGGCACTGATAGTATGCCAGCGAGACCGGCCGCATAATCAGACCCCCCAGGTGCGTCAGCTGGTCCAAAGCATCCTGATCTCAACACCACAACCAATACTGTGCTCGGAAGGATTGCACGAGCGCGGCGGACTAGCCAAAGTTTGCTTGAAATCTGGAACTGAAGGAACTCTCCTGGTCCCAACATGCAGTTCTTCATCCGACTATGCAAACGCAAACAGAAGTGAGCAACGAGGCAAGAACCGCCGTGATGTCGGCTATCAAGTTCAGAACCTGAAAGTGCACGGCGACACGCGCAAGGACGGGCCTGAAAAAGCACAAATCCATCCGCAGTCTTCGCAAACAGCTAAGACTCGAACCCGCTCAGGGTAACCCCACTTCTGCGCAATGGGGGTATGGCAAACCTCCGTCAGCATGCTCAGGATCACCTCCGCACCACATGCGCCGGGTAAACTTAATAAAACGGCTTGTTGAGAGGAGTGCGGTGAAAGTGTCGCACACAGACTCAGGCAGTGATCCCCACGTACCAACGTCTGCTTCAAATTGTGCTCATCAACCTGCAGTTCTGGAGTCAGGAGCCCCGGCCTTTGGTAGTGCCGGAACCTTGGCAAACTTGGAGAGACGTTCGGCCCGTTGCAGTTTCACGAGGCTTTCGCTGCTACAAGTCAAAGGATGCCATGTACTGCGTAGGTCAACCTGTAAGTCTGTAAGTTAACAACATGCTCGATCTGCACCGAGCCGCGATGTCAGAGGTCTGCGGAACGAAGCCACAGTCCTGCACAACGAAAGTTGGCATGTGATGGTCCAAAAGCTGTTTATAGCGCAAACCCCTAAGCACAGGCTTTTGCAACGGATGCTGTGTTGGCAAGGCACAAGTCCACGAATACATCTACATAAAGATACATAAACACGCAGATAGATAGATATATAGATAGATAGATAGATAGATCAATCGGTAGACCGACAGATACCTACACATCAAGTGGTTTGTAAGTGCAAGCAAACTTGCAGACAGGTACGCCAGACGAATGAAAGAACATAGACACGAGTGCATGCATACATCCGAGTCAACTTGTATAGCCTACAAACGCAACATGTTGAACAAAAACACACACACACACATACACGAAACACTGTGAAGTATGGACTTCTGTCAGTATGTGAGTATAAGGCTTCATATGTAAAACATCCTGTGTAAATGTGTAAGGATGTGTACACACGTGCGTGCACAAGCATACCGTAAACATACCTACCTACATACATACATACGTACATACGCACACATGCATGCTACAAGTAGCTTCTAGCCGCCATGCCGGCAGGCAGCTGCCTAGCTAATGCCTTGATTCTCGAGCGATGCTGTGCAGATAGCGGTCTGAAATGAACAACCATCGTTGCAACTTCGCAGTTCAGCGCTTCGTATCTGAATGTAAGCAGAAGTTGAGAAGGATCCTACCGAAAGTAACAAGTAAGGATCCTATGCACCCTTGATCTCGCTCATGGCAAAAAAATGCGACCCAAAGAGAGAGTTTCGAAGAAGCCAATCTTTTCGAGTCTCCACGCGAAGAAGGTCAGTCAGAGTGCGTGAACTTGAGACCCCTTCCAGCATCCAAAGATACTTACGAACCCGTCTATTCAACGCTTGTGACCCTGTGCTTCTGATGACCTCTCGGAAACAGTAGAAGTTTGAAGCAATGAAACCACAGTTGGAAACAACTAAAACCAGCAATGACCTCTTGAAAAAACTACAACACATGGCGTCAAACTAACAAGAAGTGAAACAAAAGCTTTCGTGGGAGAAGAACCCAAATTAAACGCAGATCTAGTTGTTCCCATGCTCCCATGCTGTTCGGTGTCTATCCTTTAAGCTTGGTTCATGCTCGGTGGTCTGTCATTCTTTTATGCCTTGTCCAGTTTCCATCTCTCTCATCTGTACTTACGGCTTTGTCGTTTGACTTCCATGGATTCCATTCATGTTCTGGGTCGTCTATGTTTCCTGTCTATCTTGTGTTCAGGTGGCTTGTTCGTGTTGGGAGTCTTGTCTGTGTGCTCGTTCATCTGGGGGTCCTTGTTTTTCCATTTGGTCTTGTCTTAGTGGTCCCGTATGTTCCGTTTCTGTACGATATTAACCTGTCTTCTGAGCGTACTGGGTCACCCTGAAAGGCGACAACAATCAGAAATGCGCAGGAGATTGTAACGAAGAAGGTAAAGGTGAATGAGGTTGGCGTGTGCATGCAAGTGCCAGTGCCGTTGTGAGTGTGGCTATTGCTCTGAGTGGGGGTGCGAGAGAGTTGTGTGCGTGTGTCTCAAGCAAGTGGTCTATCGCTGCTGCATTGCGGAGCCAGCTCTTTTTTCCAACAATGCGGCAGCTGCTGCCCAAAGCTCGGCCACCCTGACGCATGACATCCTGCACAGCAGAAATCTTCATCAGCAGCATGCGAGGCGTAAGCCCGGATGGAGGTATCAGTTGACAGGCACCTGGCAGTCCACGATGGGCACCTCACCAGCTGCCAGCAGGGCGGCCATGGCCTTGAGAGCTTTGGCTCTGCGAGGAGGCTTACATGCAGCTTTAGCCGACGCCCTCAAACAGCTTGGAATATGCAATGTAGCTCCGCGCCTCACTGTTGTGTGTCCACTGCAGCATCCGGATTACGCAGATCTGAGGAAAGCCTGCACCAGAGCAAAATGCGACTTGGCCTTCGTGCACGCTTACAGACAATCGTTGGATAGCTGTGGAGTCTATCGGGAGTCAGCACACGGACCCGGATTCCTTCAGCACGCAGCTTCAGCACCTCATCCAAGTCATCAAGAGGAAAGCACAGCAGGCTTTGTAACGATACAAAGGTCCAGCAATGTTTAGCATCAGGTCGCTGAAGGACTATTGGGCACGCATAACACAGATCATCTAAGCTCCGTACCCGTGTGTGATCCACAGTACGCTTCACCATGGCAGGTAGCTCCCTGCGGCTTAAATTTCAACTGCGCGCAGCTGTCTGAATCTGGGATGTACGATGGCAGAGAGAATGTGGCCTCAATAGCTCCCAAGCATCGCAGTTCCCGTAGTAGTCGTGAACATGAGCAACAAGAACAAAGCCTTCAAGCATGCACTTGTGGCCACATGTTGAATTCATCGTGCATGTTGGACTTCACGACACAGTATGTTGGCCTAAGCGAGAGTACAAAGAGTTGGCCGGCTTGTTGTCGACCTGCCAAAAAAATGCAGCTGCAAGTAGCAACTCGGAAAAGCTACGAAGCGCAAATTCGACTCTTATCTGTTCTATGCGCTACAGCAACCTTCGGCTGGGGATCCGCACACGCACATGCAAAGTCGCAGCAGCCGCACCGCTGCTCTCGCCGCGCTTTATTGTATGGCGAAGCAACTCCTGCTTCTGCCAACACTCTTAAATCAGACGCATCCATACAGAGCCGAACATATGTGGACACCGAGGCGCATTCGGTTGGAAGCCTGTAGATTCGCGGGTTCGGGACAAGGCGCTCCTCGGCGTAGCCCCGCCTGCGCTGGGTTGCCTCCACCGCCAAGCTGAGGACGTAGAGCACCGGGGAGCTGAGCGATGCTGGCACACTGTGGCACACTATCAGATGCCAAGCAAGGCTGAGACGAGACAGGGCCGGTTGAGTCCAGTAGAAGTGATGTCCCTCTTTCCGCTCTGCGGAATTCGGAGGCTCGGGCTGCAGATCACCCTCGAGGCGCCAAGCACAGTAGCCCGCCACCGCAGTGTCTCAGTTCAGAGATGTGGCACATACAGTAATCGAAAGCTTCTCCTTCGCCGCTTAAATTTCATCGTCTCTGCGAATCCAGACCTATTCGTGCCGTGCAGCCGACAACGGCAACATCGACGCACGTGCGGGAACCAGGTGCTGCAGCTTCCATCAGCCACCTGGATGCGTCACTGGGCTGTGAGTGGCAACGGGAAGCACCACTCAGGAACACCCGAACATGTTTGACTATGCAAAGCCACAGATGCAAGGACTGATCGCGCAGCCCAAAGCACTGTGCCTCGATACGCCTCGTGCAGCTGCAGATCAGGCAGAAGCTGTGAACTCAAGCCGACCCTGCACTTCATGCGACTCTGACTTCATGGACTGTTGTGTCACACCTGTCTCGCCCCTTGCATCGACCGCAGTGCATGATCCCGTGGACTTCCATAACCCGCTGTATTCCATGCCGCTAAGAGACTGGAGAAACGGACGATCAACTTCTCGGAACGGCCTCTCAGTTTTCTAATTGCTTGGCAAAACTAGCCCGGGAAACCACCAATACCTGACGCCGAAATCTGCTGCAACGTGCTCATTTCAATTCTTTGTTTGCCTCCCTTCGACACTTGCCGGCCTGACACGGAGCGTCTGTCGAAGGTCTTCAGTCTGATCCCAGCTATTGCCGTTCTCCTGCTGCCAGAGGATGGTTGCGTCCTTAGTTGCTCCAATGGTGCTTAGGCTTTGCATTAGCAGTCGCTACTCGCAGATCAAGTTCGACAGCGGCACAACACCTTTCAAAGGTCTCAACAGGCTCTGCCCTAGCCGGGTGGCCAGCGCCATAGCGGACACCCAACCCTCCTGCACAAGAGCTTTCAAGCAGCAGTCAAGGAAAGATGCTTCTCTCACAAGCTCCGACCAGAATCGGTGAAGGACAGCAAGCGCAAGCTTGCTGAGTCTTTGATGAAGGTCGTGTGAGAAGAACCATCGGACAAATCGCAATTCTGATTTCGTGGGGTTCAGGGGCCACGGCATGGCATAGAGCCACTGGTCCTGCCCGCCACAGATGATGAACAGCCTGCGCCCGGAGCAGGCCTGGCAGGAAGCCGAATCAAGCTTGTAGCAAGGAGTCACAGTCTGCCAGAACGATACAAGCATGAGCATGCAGAAACAGAGTTCGAACCGCACCCTAGCATCTAGATCAAACATCAATCCACCAGCTCCCTGCAACACCTCCTACTTGTACACAGGAAAACTTACAGGACTAGCAAGTTGGGGCACAACTGCTCGCTACAGGAGGTGGTCTCTAGCGATCTTCGCTACTAACCCCTTCAACATTGCCTCTCGTTTTAGCGGGGTCCTCTAGCCGAGATGGTAACAGCAATTCAAGAGACCTTCGCTTAGCAGCTCAAACAGCAAACACCTCCGATGTTTGTTTAGCGACGCACCTTTGATGTAGCAAAGCACGGACTTCTCTCTAGCATACACTGTCGTACCTCACATGGTCGGCACGATTGCATGCGTTGCGAATCCAGGCATGCATGCTGATTTCTCAAGGCACTATCCAAAGCATCTGTACTGTGCCGTGTTCACCCCGATAGGTGCATCTACTTCCGTCGGAGTGGTGCCTGCACTTCAGCGATCTGTCCCGGCTGGATCCTTGATAACAAAGCCATGTGTCAGGATGTCCAGTCTAGCCAAGAATGCATGAAGTTGGTCACCACCAACTTCTAAAGGTGATGGCCGCAATGATGGAAGACAACGGAGGGAAGACGCCAGCACGACGAGGACGACATGACGACTAGAACAACGACGACTGCGGCGGTGCGGACGACAGCACAGCCGTGCGGTTCACGCTGACATACTGCCAGACCGTTCAGTGTTGGAACGTGAACCACAAGGCCGTTCAACTATCGTCCAGAAGAGACACAGCTGCTAAACGATCCTGCAACATCACCGCTAAACGCTGCCACAACATGCCGAAACTCTCAATGCCTAATACGAGGTCATTCACCATTGAGCCAGGCTTCGTGCAAACCAAACGGCTGTCAAGACTCCTCGGGATAAGCAATGATGAGATGATGAAGTCTTGTCAGGAAGCATCTTCCAAAGCATTCGGCTACGAACACGAGGTGTTCAGACTAAAGCTTTGAAGCTGAATTTGCGGCCGAATGCGGGGTGCATCTCTTGAAAACAGAATCCTGCAAGGAGCGAAGTTCTGAGGAAACCTCTCATGAACCGTCAGAGCTTCCCGACGAGCTGCTCGTGCAAACAACATCCCACCCAATGAGACGTACTCAATCATTTATATACCCGTCAGGAACCAGCAGTTCATCCCAAGCATCTCTCCTCAACGATACCGTCATGGCGCATGACCTGAAGACTTGGATGTTTTGCAACCATGCATCTTCTCTGTACGCATTCTCACAGGAGCGACCGACTTGAGAAGTGATCCTTGACTCACATTGCCGTCATAACACAAGCTAAAGTGCAAGTCTACCCTTCAGCACTCGCGGGCGAGGCGCCAACGGGGAAGTTCAAGCCCTCTGTGAAAAGGTCGCCGGAATCGGCTTGAGAGAAAGTCACAGGCTGCGCACTCGCCTCCGAATGCTCCAGCGCATCGAAGTCAAACATGGCTGCGGCGGCAGCATGCACTACGACAGACTCACATCTCTTGATGCTCCGCAATGCATCAAACCTGAAACTGCTGATGCACGACTGGACACCACAACCAACAAAATGACATCGTCTGGCTGCCGCTTCGAAAGCTGCAGCTGGCGGAGACTATGGGAATCCCATGCATCCAGCCAAGAGACAGCCGTTTCTGCCACTGCGAGAACACATCTCGAAAGAAAGCACACTTTTTAAACAACAAGACTCCCGGAGCCGCAATGCTGTCACCAAAACCTTCTCAAGCAACACTTGGATACTTTGAGCGTGCCTCGTCCTCGGTGTCCCCCGTCTTGCGTGGTCGCATCCTAAATTTCCAGTCGCACAGATGGTTGGCACGCCGGCACGGAAGAAGAACTCAGTCATTGGCAGCAGCCCGGCAGAGTGGCTGGCGATCCGGAACCGCCCAACCTGTGACACACCACGAATTCTGGACTCGGACTGCTTAGTCGGCGGCTGCGCAGGGCGCCTCAGCTCTGTACTCAGCTTCGCCATCATAGCCTCGAGTTTGGCAAGCGAACTCAACATGACACTTACTGTCCGGACTACTGCAGGGTGTTGGTATCTGTCCACTGTATGGTGCCCATGTGCCAAACCCAGAACCAAGTTCGCTCCTGGATAGCAGTTCCGTGGTTTCTCACACAAGGTCGACAACTTTCCGACGGGAAGCTTCTAATGATTCTAATGGCAAACACTCTTCACAAGAACTGTTTCAACCGACATGACTCAGCCATTGCACGAAGCTTCGGACAGACAAGCCAAGTCCTTTGCAAATCACTTCGTCTAGTCAACTCACTTCTGCCAGCTTCTTCGCGTTGCTACGAAAGCGTTTCGGACGATCACTTGCCCATCCAAGCACCTGCGGGAATGACACGCCGGAAAGAAGAAGCAAGTCTGTAGTAGGGGCTTACAAAAGCTTTTGATCCTGTGAACTCCAAGCTCAGCTCTCGGGCTTTCAGAGACCACATCATTAGGTCCTGGCTTCCATCTGTCTCGCGAGTGATCCCCACCTCGCATATGCGGATTACATGTGATGGGAACCTTCAATCGGGGTTCAAAACTTGGTGCACATGCAAGAAAACCAGGTCCCCCAGTGCAACTTCGCCACGTACTGATCTACAACCTCCATCTCCTCCTCATACAACAAGGCCTGCAGTTCAGGACGTGATACAAAGCGCTGGCAGAAAGATCTCCTGACCCTGCTGTCCAAACGCTGCGTTTATCACTCTTAAAGGCTTATTCGCCCGTCGCCAGTTATGCATGATTTTCGCCCATTACGAACGATGCCTTTGAAAGTGTCTCCCTAGAATCGCAGGAGCGAGTCATGGGTTGAACGGGGTCTAAACCACCAAAGTCTCGGTATGACAACTCTTGGCAGAGATCTGATTCGTTCTTTCGCTTTTCGGGCTGCTTCTTTGCTCCTTGAGAGGCTTCTTTGCCCGCGAGGGATATGAACTCCTAGGAATCAGAGCGGCTCAAAATGCTGCTCTTCCGAGAACAGCTGGGACGTGACCGCGACACATCTACCTTCATTACTCAACCTACGCGGTCAAAATTGGTGACTCACCTATTGGTGACTTGTATGAGTATTGCCCTTGTGGCTTGTAGTTGCTGGAACTAGTACAAAGACAGCACCAATCTTCAACTCTCCTGGACGTGCCTGCAGGCGACAGTGCAGAAAAACGATCTGCACCAAATCCTGTCAGGCACTTCATTAGTCGCCGGAATGGCAGATGAGTTGCTCACTCCTACAGGCCGTCCATGTTCATCTGACATAGCCATGAGGTCGCATGCCTCTTCTTCCAGCACTCCTTGTGCATCCGAGAGGGCGCAGAGCACACGGAAGTACAAAAGAACACCTGGAGTTCAAGATTGAAGATGCTTGACCCGTCAATACTTAGAAGTAGTAGGCATGAATGCTCGCGTTCTCGAGCTGCATGCCGTGACATGCGAACACAGATTCACCACCACTGGGAGCCACTGAACACAGACCAGCGGCTCACGCCAAAGGCGATCGTCAGCCTTGCCGCTGTGACATCCAAGGAACTCGCACTTCGCACGGGGACAGCTTCGTTTCAAGTCAGCTGTTCTGCAGGCCAGCGTTAAGCTGTCGGCACGAACCATGCATGCTCGGAAACATTTAATAATTAGTTTACGTATGTCTACACCACATATTTGCATCCGCTGCCTCGTTGCATGCCAAGCATACAACCAGAAACTGCAGAAACCGGCCTCACCACATGGATCCGAACCGCCGAGGCAAGTTCCTGGGAGTGTGGGCAAAAAGGTCTGTCCCTGGATGTGCGTGCTTCATCGGTGAAGTTATGGGGTCTGCGGTCCTCATGTTAACAGCGTCACAACTTCGAGTCTCCAATCACTCTCAAACATGCACTGTCCAGAACGGGAATCTGCACGGCCTAAGCTGCCCCAAACTTCCAGCCGAGGCTGGTTCACCGTGCAGGCGCATGACACGGATCTCCTGGAAAACAGCAGATGGTCGATGCAATCCGTCCCTCCAGTCCCCTCTTAGCCAGCGAAGTATACATCGACCCCCGTCTAGAGGGCCCTTTACTGAGTTCCTGTCCTCTTCGGTGCGCTTTCGTGCTGGATTCATGACCAATTCTTGGAGCGAATCTTCGCCAGCACCTGCACAGAGTTCACACAGCCCACGACTCCTGGCAACCTACAGCGCTGCATCAAGAATAAGCGTTCAATGTGAACCGACTCGACTCAACAGACCAGCTGCTGCAAGACCAACACCTACATGGTCCGGAGCAGTGCCTTGCATGAATGTGCAGACAGAGTGAACTAAGAAGTCCAGCTCTCCGAACATCTCCTGGCCGAAAGATCAAACAAAGAAGACTCTGCAGGTCATGAGCAACTGTGTTTTGGATACTCCGGACGCACACTCCCCAAGTTTGTGATAATTAATCGCTGCAAAAAGCCCAAGTGCTTGTCCAAAGCCAAGCGACGTCTGTTCGCTGCGTGGCTTCGTTGTTTCGAGCCATGGACTGGTTCATGCCTGGCCAAAGTCGAAGCGGTGCAGCAAGCGCAGTCGTGCTGCAAGTATGTCTCTGAGCTACCTTCGGGCCTTCCGGGTTTGTCCCAGACAATCGAACGCAAGAGACTGTGGCCCCAGCGGAACACAAGCAGAAACACCGTGAGACCTTGAACGGCCAGGCAGGGTCTTGATGCAGAAAAGCATGTCACGCCGTGTCAGGCCTCTGGTCCCTGAAATGCCCTGAATGTGGCCACGTCATGCCTCACAGTCCTAGCGACAGCCACCTGCTTCCCTATCGATCTTCGACAGGGTGGCAACTGCATGGCAGAGATTCTGCTGCTCAATCTCTCAGAGCTGGACTGCCCAGCATCGATATACCTTAAGCAGTTCAGATCGGCGGTTTCACTTCGGCTTAAAGAGGCAGGCCTCTGACTTTCGGTCGGGAGTGCTTAGTTTTGGCCGTGGAGGCTCCGCGCTTCCAGACTTCAGACATGAGCCTCTGGAAAATCACGCCGACACCACAACAGTTTTGCAGTGCCCCACTCGTCAAGGACAGCAACCGAAGCGAGGGCAGCTGGCATCAACCTAGAGCCCCCAGTCGCTGAGGTAGGGGCCGCTGCTGGAAGAGTCGACCTGTGTAACTGGATACCTGCTCTGCCTCAGCCAAGTTTGACGAAGGGTCGAACGCAAGAACGGATTGCCATAGCAAAGAATTCTTCGCTCGCAGGTACCGCATCGCCAATGTGCCGCGGAGCACTTCTAACATCAAGAGCATTTCTACAGGAAGCTCAAAGAAAAAATGTTCTGTGGATCTCCACTCACCTGCTGGCATCGAGAGTGCCTCTCGGGGAGCAATGTGGCAGGCAGTAGCAACTGCCTTGTTGTCATGCATGTATCTGCGAGTGCTCCGCCGGTTCGTAGCCGAGCTGCACATAGTACAAGATCAACAGGAAGATTAAGTAGTAAACCTTGGCAGTTGTGGCTATGAGACCAGACACCTACGATCGAATGCCAACAATGGCTGCTCGTGGACCAGGTCTGTGCGCATGAAGGTGGCAGACAAATCAACAGTGATGCAACAACTTCGCTTTCGGAGCGATGTGGAAACCTGCCGCCTGGCAGCACGTCCGAAAATTTTACTCTCTTTCTGCAAAAGGCTCCGTGCCAAGTGACGGAGTTTATTACCAGGTGGCGGTTGATGCCGCCCCACCAGTAGAAGAGGTTCCTCAGCGAAGAACTTGGGTTTGCACATGGCTTTCATGCATGATGAAACAGGACAACGGCCACGAAAAGATGCAGTCAGTCAGGTCATGCAGGAACGAACTTGTGCCAGAAAGCATTTTTAAAAAAATCTGCCTTTGGCTGTGCATTCGGCAGTTGTTGCCGGGAGGTCTTGCGCTAGCAACTGTTGAGGAATGGCAGTCCGGAGCGCCCTAGTAACGCGAGTACAAGCACTAGCCTGGTAGTGCAAAACGGCTTGACCGTTTCGACGACAGTGACGCCAACAACAACCGTAACAACAACCCCACCACCACCACCACCACCACCAGAAGCAGCAGCAGCAGCAGCAGTAGCAACAGCGGCAACACAAATGGCACTAGCAACAGGAGAAGAAGGACAACTGCAGCAGCAATGGCAGTAGCAGCAGTAAAGTAGTGGTGGCGGCATCAGCAGCATCAACAGCCGCGGTTGTAGCAGTCAAAAAACAGCAGGAGTAGTGGCCGTCATCGTACTAACGACTAACCTGGCAACAAGTCATGAAAACGGCAATGCAGGAGGCTAAGGTGGTGGTCGACCAGCATCGTAGCTGCAATAGTAATCACCGCCCCGGTGATGACAGTTGTCATCCCTGTCATCGTTTTCGTCATCGCTCTGGTGGTGGTTGCGAATTGCAGCGGTAGTAGTTGTAGCCGCACATAGTAGGCACAGCAGAATGACTTGATGTGACCTCTACTCCTACCGGTGCAGTAGCCGCTGCTGCCTCGATCATTAGACAGCAACCACCGCGACTCCGGCCATGACTACTACCTTCTGCCAGCACGACCACTACCACTGCTGCTTCTTCTGCTCCTTCCACCTCCTCATCCTCCTGCTCCTCCGCTTCTGTTCGCGCTTCTGTTCCCCTTCCGCCTGCTACAATCCTGCGTCTGCAGATCCCTCTACTGAACATGATCTGCGAGCACACAGCAAGAAACTGACCTGTTCGGCAGGACTTCACAAGTTCACCCCAAGAGGCAGCAAGGCACCCTTCGTGTAGCGGATCATGGCGACGGATAGAAGCAGAGCTACACAATCAGTCTAAAAAGATTGAGATCGATGCATAAAGGGCCCCAGCAACGGGCAACTGCCCACGAGCCAAGAATTCTATATCAGCTGCCAGTTCTTAGATGTACGTAGAGCTCATTGTGCTTAAGACAGAACTTGCAGGCGATGCTGGATCTGCAGAGGATGCATACGAAGGAATCATGTCATTGTCTCCTACGTACTCCCCTACCATCGGCCGACCAGCGACTGCCAAGGGACCAGCGACTGCCAAGGTAAGCCGGAATCTGAGAATGGTAGCGCAGGCAGCACAACATTGCCAGTCTGCACCGTGACTCAACTGGTCAGGCCAGCCTCGGAAGCCTGAAGCCTGAGGTCTTTTCACTGGAACATGGACACGCAAGATGATCTTGGCCACCCCCTCCGACTGATTCGAGCACAGAGACCAAGAGCGACATCCGGGCACGAGTGCCCAGATGGCCGAAGGAGGGGCCCCACACGGAGCAATCATAGCGACTTTGAAAAAGAGCGAGGAATTGCAGCCGGCTGCCAAAAAGGCAGCGCCGGAAGGCCAATATTGATAAAAGTACTGACCTTGCATCTGTCCAGTGGCTTCACAGCCGGATGCATTTTCTGAAGCACGAATTCAACATTTGAAAAAATAAGGTTGCGACTGCGTGTAGTATCAAAAAGAGATTGGAAAGGCTAGCGGTCAGTAAACCACCCACCGACATCACAATCGCGACATCATCGTCAACAGGATGAAAGCATGTCGGTGCACCGAGTGCCCCTCTGTACCCCAAAATCAAACGGAAGTGGACTCGCGTGCGAATCGCACCGCTCTGGACGCGCCACACGCCTCTGGCGAAACAAACCTCAGCAGTTTCCTTCGTGGGGACATTAGATTGCTGCAGCAGGAGTGGAAGGAGCCCACTCTTCGAACAAAAGTGAGACGTATTGCCAGGAAATCCTGCAAGTCTCAAAGCAATGACAAGTAGAACTATGGTAAGGAGAACATTCATGTGTTGCATTCGTATCAGAGCGGGTGCTTGAAGGGTTTTGGCTCAACGCTGAAATGTTGGGCTCTGTTCTGTGGTACTCCAGGAGATCCATCGACATCCCCTAGATCTTCCCAGAAATGCGTCACCAAGCAATCCTCTTTCAGAGGACTGCCGTCGAAAAGCCACGGAAGAGAGGGCAGGCCAAGCTGCTGCGGGAAGTCTAGTTGGCAAATGCGCAATGACGCAATGCAAGCGCTATGGGACGCGCCTGCGCCCGGCCCGCTATTCCATGCACAATGGAGAGATGAGGGAACCAGCAGTGGTCATTGACCAACGCGATGGCTGTCCCGTACACCAAGCTCAGATCTCACCAAGCAGTTCAGTTCCACTGCCTGCTCACATCTTACGACGGCTGGGCCATAGTGGTGCTGGCGCTGTACTGTGGTGATGCAAAGGCCCAGCTACACTATGTCCGGAAAGCGTTGCGTCGTTTATGAGCAGGCAAGCATCAATCGGCTTCGCTTCTTGGGCAGCTGAGCTCCCGACATCAAGCACCTTGCTGAGGGCCTCATTGCACAAGCTGATCTTGCAAAGTTCTTTCTTCTTTCTTTACCACCACCCGCTTAGGCTTAGGTGTTCCCGGAAGCGCCTCGAACTGCTTGCAGGTGCGCGTGTCTTCGAAAGCGTCCGTGATGTCTAGGGTTCCATCCGGATGAACATTCCTGGCCCCGAGATCACAAAGCGGATCTAGCCAGTGCAAGTTTCAAAAGTTTGGAGGCAAGATGGCTAACAAGCACGGTCCACAAACTGCATAAGAGAGAAACTGCTGGCAGGTCGGCCACTTAAACTCGCGTTTCGAGTTCAGGAGCTTGCTGATAGTCTCACCTTTGCGGCCCACTGATTGGCGAAATGGTAGGGTCAGAGGCATCCCGGCACAACTCAGGACCAGCACGATCTCTCAAGGGGATCTCAGCCTTCAGCACGATTGCACCTGACACATACGACTCGCCGTGGGAAAATGCTTCGGCAGAATGCAACCACAAAAGCGCAGCTGCATAACGATCATCTTGCAATCTTCGAGTGATATCCACTGCCACATCGCGCAAGAACGCATGCAGCAAAGGCCCACACCCACACCCTGGTAGACAGCCTCCTTCAGATCACGGTCCTCGCAGCGGCTTGCTACGGTATGTCCCACAGGTATCCATTATCTGCAAGGTTCGCGCATGCCCTGCTGCGTTCAACTCTAACTCTAGTGGTGCAAATCCCGCACAATGCAAGCCTGGCCAATAGTGTACTTCTCTTGGCTGTAGATGCCTCAGAAAAAACAAATGATGTGTCGATCTCCACGAACACTAGGACACGACACACAGAAAAACCACGGCCCCTCTTTTGAGATCTCGGCTGGGGCATTCCCGGAAGAAAAGGTTCAGAGCCTTCAGCTGCAGAGCTGCTCTGATCTGATCGCGCAGAGCCAGACTGTCGCGATGCGAGGCCTCCTGAACGCCCACCAAATCCGGAAATACACGAAACTGGTAACGGCCTGGTTGAAGTGCCCATTGCCGAGAGAGGTGTACAGCTCCTGGACAGCTCTGACTCAGGTTAGAGAGTAAACGCAACGTGTGTGCCGAGCCTCTCCCCTGAAGAGTCGCTCGTAGTGCTCCTGCCAGTCTTTACAGCAAAACAGCAGTTGGACAGGTTCTCATGCGCACTAGCCCTGACGGCTTGCGAGATCGATGAGTCCACCACCCAAGTCATGCCGGCATTTCCTTACCAGAAAGAGAAATTCTCCGATTCAACGGCACAGTGACCAGCACCCGTCGGCGTCGCAAGGTTTGTGTGGCCCCTCCCACTGACTACGAAAATGCCACTTACAGATGTGGTCATCCCCAGGATACAGTGACAGAGGATATGCCACGACGTCGGGCAAAGCTTTATCTAGTATCCATTTGACAAGATACACGGAATCTGTTTACCAGGCCGGGTGGCATTGCTTGGGTTTCCGAAAGGTGGGGTAGTCGTGTTTAGGCAGTGCTGAATGAACAACACACCCCAACAAACCTCAAACACCTCAAAACTCCCCCAACACTGCATCACCGTTACATCATCGGCAAAAAATTGCAGATCACAGATTGCTATCTGTTCACAGTTCGAAAGTTGCAATTCGCTCAGCTTCTCGAGGCAGAGCTCTGTCTCAAGGAGGTTTTCCACTCTCTGTCTCTCGCTAGGGCTAAGACTCTTCACTTCACTTCACTTCGCAGGGGAAGGATCCTCAGGTCGAGGACCCGCGCCTAGGCGCCCCCTTCCCCAGCTTGGCGGAGGAAGGAGCTTTGGGGTCACCAGCGGAAGGGGCTGTGTCCCCCTGTTTTGTGCAAACGGTGTCGGGCGTTCAGCTGAAATCCCCCCTTTCCCTGAACACTAGTGACCCCAGGCCTCGTCCCCGTGCTCTCTATAGCTAAGTCCTTAGTTCCTCGCTGAACGCCTTCCCCCTTGTGGTGCCCTACGGTTCGTGGTTGGTGCCTCTTCTTCCCCCGTCTACGAAACTAAGTGCTGGGCCATAGCTTTTCTAGTAAGTACAGCTCAAGGTGCAAGAAAGGCCTCTCTCTCTCTCTCGCGCGGTCTACGGCACCCCTCGCGTGAGTGCGCGTGCCAAAGGGAAACACGCGCTAAAGTCGCAATAACAAACCCGTGCATACACATTCCGAATCCTACGGCCTTCAGGCTTTCGCACAGCTGCTCAGACACTCAGTTGTTCTTTAGAGGCCAGTGCTCGGCTATACTCAACTCAAGCACGAACACTCCTTAGGGCAAAGAATTCCGCAACCCGGGCGTATGTCAACAGAAAAAGGATGCATCATCCAGGGTCATGAAAAGCCGCTTCTCACGAACTTAGCTGCACAAATTACCGCTAACATCACCAACCTAAAAAAATGTGCACAGCATTCAAAACTAAAGGAAGTTCTGGCCGTTCACTACACCGAGGCATGCGCCCTCCGCATCAAGTTAAGTTCCTGCTTGCAAAACGAAACAGCCACCCAGTCGTCTGAGCATGGTGCCCGGAACAGGGAGCACCCCCCAGGCCCAGGTGCATTTTCGATACTGCGCTCTCTTCGGGGCAAGGGAACGTTCGAGGTTCCCCGACCGAGAGGCCCACCCACGCTGCATGGGCTTTTGCGAGAACCGTGAAACAAGATAGCAAGTTCACTCCCTCTCTGTCTCTTTCTTTCGCCTGGGCTAGCTCTCTCTCTCTCTCTCCGCTTCTTCGGCACGGCATGAGGGGTTTCTCTTTCTTTCGCCAGGGCTGGGGTGGAGGATCGCCATCCCTCTCTCTCTTCTTCAACACGGCCAGGGGAGCGTCACTCACTCTCTCTCTCTCTCTCTCACTCTATCTCGCCAGAGCAACCATATGCTCGAGTACTCTTGCTTCAGCGAGTTCCAAGTCCTGTGGAGCAAAGCCCTTCTCATCATTGAGCTTCGACCTCCAGTTCCTGGGAAGGACCATTCTAGGCTTCACATGTCCAGCTGCGCCATGGCGAGCGTCAATGCTCTCTAGGAGTTGAACAGCAGAACATCGGTCGTTGGTGCAAGGAGGTCGCACGACTACGCGAAGTTCATGAGTTCATGGCTTTTTTGCTATGTGATTGGGTACGAGCGTTCAATGCTATCGGGCTCTTGCTTTAGAACTTCACGTGCAGTGGCCTATGGTCACAGTGTGGCATAGGTCCCCAGCTCAATGGACTTCTGTCCAAGCTCGCTGCTGGTTTTCTCACACCTTCCGAAAGCACAATGATCATCGAGTATTCCACCAGAATGTGAACACTTGCGTTCGAAAGCGCGACTATTCGATATGCTGAGTGCCCCGGCACCAGGACAGGGATGTCGTGACCCTCGTTGCCTTTTCGCTTTTGGAAGCCTTGCTCTGCATGAAGTACTGCTGTTCTTTGACACACTGTCTTGAATGCCTACAGTTTAACCTGTTGGAAACTAGGGGTCTCGACAAACACAAAAACCCACCTTCCGGGTGAACTAGTTGGGCGGGTTTGTTCCCGCAACCCACAGAGCTGTCGGAAGTACTCTCAACTAAGCCGGCTGCCCTTCTCTTTGAAACTGGTCGCGAGATAGTGCACGTGCTCCACGCTGAGACCAGTGTGGCCTTGCACACACGTGCAACGGCATCCTGTTTCGGCGCTCTTTCTGCACTTTTTACAAATGGGTAAAAGCGTACAGAGCTACAAAGCGAAGAAGACTGTGAAGACATGATCGCAAAGATAAACACTCTTCAAGACCGGGATGAACGGTCGATGTTGGAACCTCGGTTGCTGAAGTCCGGAATCACCTTTCGGGGGGCCACCTGCACACGGAGCAAGTGAACAGGAAGATGCATTTGAGGTACTGTAGCCATAACGGCTGAGCAGGTCAAGCCTTGATCACACCTGGCACTCTCCACTTCGCGATCAGGTCATTGAGCAGCTTCAGTTCTGCCTGCTAGGCACAAGCTGCGCTAAACCCGCACAAAGGCTGCAGTTTTTCCCGGGCCTTGTCCTTGTTTTCGTCATCCACGACCTGTCCCAGAACCCAAACTGAGAACACAAGGGAGAGTGTGCTCCATCCAGCTGTGCATCGCCGGGGCCAGGGCCAGCTTGGCATGCGCATCAGATGTGCCCGGACAGCAGCCCTGCAGAGGGAGTGCAGCAAGCAGCTGACATGTGCAGCGTCCAAGACAGTCGAGACAAAACTCTGAATTCTGTCCTCGACTCCACGTGCGAGAGGGTTGTTTGAGGAGCCTGACATGTGACAGTTTAGCAATGTGGACAACCGCCAAAGACCATGAGTGCAAGAGCAAGTCCGGCCTGCATAGCCCATGGCCTTCATCTGCTTCGTCCAGGCTTCCATGCGCTCTGAAGACACCTGTCGCGGAGCCTACTAAAGACATAGCACCCAAGGCTAGATAGTCAAACAGAACCGACGTAGAAGGAGCCTTGCTCCAAACGACGGACCGGGCGTACTGCATCACTTCCTGCATGAGTCATTGCGATGGCATCGTCTCTACAGCATAGAACCGCTAGGAACGCGAACCTTCTGTACTTGACATGATACCGAGTGGGCTGTAGCCCTCATCTCCTTGCTTGGAGCTTCCTTGAACTCAACCTTCTCATCCTCCAACCTTGGAGACGGTCGGGCGAAGGACACGGAACTGGGCTAGGGAACATCTAGTTTTTCTATCATTCTTCACCGAAGCCAAAGTCGAAGCGGCCTCGGAATGCCTTTTTTGCACACCGTGTGTCAACGATACCGGATACAGGCGGTTGTTTTGGCCAAGACTGCAAAACTCTCGCTGAGTATGCAAAGCTATCACTATCACTCATGGACCATGGGACAACAACGAAACTTCAGGAGACCTTGGCAGCTGGGCCCCGACCAGCCATTGAGCTGCCAAAGGCGTCCCACACTGCTGACCTTGCAATCACACTACCTTGTTCCTATTTCCTGAAGGCTCACTGCTCGATCTCTTTGCACGGTGTCCCCCACATGCATGCCGGTCCTGGATGGCTCTGCTGCTGGCAAGACTAGCGGTCGGCATGAGGCCCGCGCGGTACCGTTCTCGTTCAGCATGATTGGATGTGCCTTCATGACCAGCCCGTTCAAAGAAACCTCGCTGTCTGGGAGCTTTCATATTCGTCTATACACACGCAATGAGCGCTCGCAACGGTATCCACACAGCAGTAAAATTGACTTCGGGATATCTGCATGAGTGACCTGCTTGGCAATGAAAACTCCGCATACCAACAAGCTCTCGTGTTCCCTGATCCTGTGATTGCTGTCACACATTGAGTCCAGATCTGGAAGGCCTCACCAACCACCAGGCCACTACCTCCGCCCTCGAAAGCCCGCCTGAGTGCCCTCGACGTGAATCTTGGCACCCATGCTGTTCACCCAATCACCCTGAAGGGAGTGTTTTTTCTAGGTTGGGTCGCATGACAAGCGATCAAGAAGCCGGAAAGCCATGACTGACGAAGGCAATGCTGTGCAAGTGGAAGCTTGACGCCTGCAGCGTTTCCAGCGTAATCGGGGTAGTTGGAGCCGGCTTCGGCTCCGGAATCTCTTCCGGCTCCTGTCACCGTGGCCACTTTCCAAGCGTCGGCACGTCAAAACTCAGAATCAGACGTGCAGACAGAACTACTCGGTGCCGACCTTCAAGTCGGCCGAGATGCTTGCATGCTTGTCCTGCCACAAACAAAGCGCTTTCCGGACGAAACTACATCATCGAGGCCGTGCTGGCTGATACTCTACGGGCAGCCTCTGTGGAACAAACAGTTCTGCGAAGTGTAACAACCGTTACAGGGCCTCCAGGCACTCGGATGCAGCTGTGGTGCTTCGAGTCGGCGAGTCCTGAGGATTGAGAGTTAAAACGCAACGGCTGTCTGATACAGTGTCTTGCGGAACTCCATGTTCTCGTGTTCTTTGCAACCGCGAAACAGTATCTTCACAGTTTTGTTGTCAATCTCCCGTAAATGCTTCTTGGAAAATATACTGGAACACAAGAAACAGACATTGCAAATTATCTTACGCTGCCTTTTGCGCAAGGTCCTCCTGCAAGCCAACCGAGACCTCCCGTTCGTGCTTGGGCTTGACCGGCTCGAACTCATAACCTCAAAACAGTACCGGACAGACAGGCAGGCCGGTGTTCCTTCGCGAGTCACAACCCTTCGTTGTGAGCAACAGCAACAGAACCCTCTGCATCGCCACAGACAACACCTTGCCCCTCATTCGACTCTCCCCTTCTACGAACCCCTTTCCGAGCTTTTGTTTCTACTAACCACTCTGGCTCTGCTTTTGCACCGGACGAACTAGCACATGGCTTTCGTACCCCAGATATATTGCGCGCCTGCAATGGAGCACGCGGCTTTGGGGGGTGCTGGAGCCGGTGCTGGCGTTTCGCCAGCAGGGTTGCAAATGCCTGGCGGCTGAAAAGAAGACTCCATTTTCGGAAAGTGCATGCATCAGGGTGCTGTGAATCTTTCATTCTTCCGAACTCACGCTGAAGACCCAAGTCTGTCTGTCGACATGAGACACAATCTGGACAGTATGCAGCCAGTGAGATATGTGCTGTGGTACAAACATGGCAGCAACACGAGAAGCAACTGCCCCCATCGCTGCAACGAATGCAAAGGTGACCAAAAGTCAACAAAACTCGAGCCAGAAACTGCGAATTAACTGATCGCAAGGCAGCGTGCCACGCACGTTGATGAAGCAGTAACATGTTTTGTTCTGAATATTGAACAAAAAACTGGGTTGTCGCGTTCGAATGATCTCGGCCAAGTTCTCAATGCATCAATCAAACCTGGCAGGAGTATTGGAATTATCATCTGCGCTAAACCCATGTAAAATGAGAAAACCGAGACCCGTTGTACTTGATGTGTACATGCATCCGTGAAGCTTCCAACAGTGTGCAACAATCGCAAACGAGTGAACATCATGCATACACAAGAAGAGTTACCCATACTTTTTCTCCAGCGCAGTCTTTGGGAAAGGTCCCGTCAGCACACAGTCTTATTATTGAACTCCTCCTACCAAATAAACTTCTCCACGTAATACAGAAAGAAGGAGCCAAGAGTACTAATTGTCGCGAGCCTTGTTTCGGGAGCGGGTGGGGACTAGTATCCCGTCCGATAGGATTTTGGAGGTGATGAGATGCTAAAATCAAAAAGTGCAGGTGCAAAACCGTATAAGTGANTGGGGACTAGTATCCCGTCCGATAGGATTTTGGAGGTGATGAGATGCTAAAATCAAAAAGTGCAGGTGCAAAACCGTATAAGTGATTTTCCAGAAAACAAAATGCCATAATTCGTGTCCCCCCCAAACAAGTGCTATAGATCCTTCGCACACCCCACCCTACCCCTGCCCGGACCCCCCATCAACGCACAAGCCGGACACTGCACAACAGCGACAGCCGCCAGGGCGCAACACGTGGCAGCAGTTCGTTTTAGGGTTTCAGGTTTAAGGGTTAGGGCCCAGGTTTGAAGGGTTTGGGTTCCGGGTTTAGAGTTTAGGGTGAAGGGGCCCCGACCACTGAGGGATTTGGGTTTCGGGTTTGGGGTTTAGGGTGAAGGGGGCCCGACCACT
>BGNK01006760.1:0-15689 GCA_003297005.1 Symbiodinium sp. clade A Y106 | reverse complement strand
ATAAGATGTTCCGACATGACGACAGTACTGTAAATACCGAGTAAAGCGGATGTGTGTTAGAGGAGTATGTGGGGGGGGGTGGTTGGTAGGGGGGGGGGCGCCTACTACTACTACTACTACTACTACTATTACTACTACTACTACTACTACTACTACTAATAACTACTACTAGCTACTATTACTAACTACTACTAGCTACTATTACTAACTACTACTACTACTACTACTACTACTACTACTACGAACTACAACTACTAACTACTACTACTACTACTACTACTACTACTACTGCTACTACTGCTACTACTGCTACTACTACTACTACTACTACTACTACTACGAACTACTACTACTACTACTCCTGGACGACAAGGAAGCCATGGACCAAGCCATGCAGCTGGACCTCTACGACCCCAACACAGGCTTTGGATATCGCAAATGGAGCAACAAGGAGAATACCATGAAGCCCTTGGAAGATCGGGAAGCCCTGTCCGCCAAACAAGTGGTGGAAGTAGCCCAGGAGTTGGCCACGCTCAGCGTGCAGCCCCAGCTGCTCAATCGGTTCCGTGCCACCCGCCAGCTTCAGGAGCAGATGGAAGGATCGACGGGTACCTGGCTTCTGGAAGTCGGTTGGAGAGGCGAGCAGACAGCTCGATTCTGGGAGCTGCTGCAGCTCCTCTCACACAACTCAGCTCTCCTCACGATAGGTTGCACGCTTCGTCCGGACCGCCTCCAACGGTCCGCCCTGGCTCAGCAGTTACAGTCCCTCCTACAGTCAATGAACATGCCGATGCCACGACAGCAGCGGAGATCTCAGCACTCATTCCGCAGCTTCAGTTACAGAACCCATCTAGTTACTGCTATTCGCGCGCCTGCTTGCTAGCATACCTTTGGCTCATTATTCAGTCGCCCTCCTCCTTTCAGGTCCTGGGCTTGGAACCGCTAAAGGGCTTTCTCAAGCAGGCACGTTGCTCCAAGAGCCTGGTCCCTCCTGCCATGGTGGCGTCAACCCTCCCGACAGCACGACGCTGCGGATTTCCTCCTGCATCTGCATCAGGTCCTAAATGCACCCTGCCTGCAAGGTCTCTGGCAATCCTATGACTCGGACCGCGCCTTGTGTGACGAAGGCGGGGTCTGCCCTCTGATTCTCTCAGGCCTCAGGGACGACACCAGCGAGCCACTGACCTCGGCTCAATCCCACGTCAATCTGTGGCATCACCAGTGACGCACACATGCGCTTGTGCCAGGCACAGAAGCCGTGGTGCTGCAACTCAACCGCTTCAGTTTCAGCAATGAGCAGGGCATTGCAGGTAAGCTGGACCATCGCATTCATGCTGACCCAGATATCCTTCTCCCTCAGTGGTCTCCTGCCTCATCTCATAGCGGCATAGTTTGGAGGACTTACCAACTCAAAGCGATTGTCCAGCATCTAGGACCAACCACGGTCTCGGGGCATTACCGTGCTGCACTCAAACCCATTCGGATCGACACGCAGTACTAGTACTGGCATCACACAGATGATGCGCAATCAGCCGCCTCTGTCCTGCCCTCCTCTCTCGAGACCTCCAGCTACCTGTTGCTATACCCAAATGCGGAGTGCTGCAACCTCTTAGCATAGGCCCTACGGGGCAGTCAAACAGACAATGAGTCGGCCCAATCGTGGTCGGGCGCCACTGTGCGCCGGGTTCCAATCTTCGCAATGCGACTTTGGACGTCCGCAGCGAGTGTGATGATACTCCTACTACTCCTACTCCTACTCCTACTACTACTACTACTCCTCCTACTCCTGCAATTCCTACTACTCCTACTACTCCTACTGCTCCTACTACTGCTCCTACTACTCCTACTACTACTCCTCCTACTACGCCTACTACTCCTCCTCCTACTCCTCCAACTACTCCTCCTACTCCTCCTCCTCCTCCTACTCCTGCTACTACTCCTCCTACTCCTCCTACTACTCCTCCTACTACTCCTCCTCCTACTCCTACTACTACTCCTACTACTTCTCCTACTACCCCTACTACTCCTCCTCCTACTACTCCTCCTACTACTCCTCCTCCTGCTACTCCTACTACTACTCCTCCTACTACTCCTCGTGCTACTCCTCGTGCTACTCTCCGCACTACCACTCCTACTCCTACTCCTACTCCTACTCCTACTCCTACTCTCCTACTCCTACTCTCCTACTCCTACTCTCCTACTCCTACTCTCCTACTCCTACTCTCCTACTCCTACTCTCCTACTCCTACTCTCCTACTCCTACTCTCCTACTCCTACTCTCCTACTCCTACTCTCCTACTCCTACTCTCCTACTCCTACTCTCCTACTCCTACTCTCCTACTCCGACTCTCCTACTCCGACTCTCCTACTCCGACTCTCCTACTCCGACTCTCCTACTCCTACTCCTACTCCTACTCCTACACCCACTCCGACTCCTATTGCAGACGGAAGCGAAACCTGTCCGTCCACAGACACATCGGGGGGGAGGGCGAACACATAGGCCGAATCCTGATCATGTGTATGGAATGCAGTGGCAACAAGAATCATGTTAGGTTACAAGGGGTTGCAGAAAGACGGTAGTGAAGGACACTAGGAACCGGAATTGGCAGGGACTCTGTGGGGCTTACACCAAAATGGGTCGTGTTGTTTTGAGAGGACCCAAGGATTCGGCTTGTAGGCGTGATAGTTCAAGTAAGATATCGCAAAGTGGCATCTTGCTGACTGTGCAGCAATACTCGAACCACTGACTTGCGTTGATCTTTCCGGCTTAGTGTAGGTTGAAGCATGCTTGTCTTGGCCCTTTGAGATGAGCCCGCTGAGACGTTGGACTTGGCGGCATTCATGCAAAGCAAAAAAACACACTAATTCCTGGAAGACGTGTTTCAGGGATTGTCCACGGCATGTGACCAACCTTACAATGGTAGCGAATGGGATTCAAAATGCTTGTGATGTCCCGGCATTATCGAATCTGCTCTGAAAACGTGGCATGCGCAGCACATTCACATGGGCCGAGTCTGTTTTTTGTCGAATCCTTGCGCAGCACTGGAACTCTTCTAGTTTTGTGCTGACGGCAATCCAACAAACATATTTAGACAGGTTTGAGTACAAGGCCATCGTTGCATGTTGTAGCACATGAGCCAGCGTCCTCTATGAGCAGGTACTTCTAGAACGGATTCTTCAGCTCTTCAACCAGACATGTAGAACACGAACCGCAAGAACCCACGTTAATCCGTGATCTGTTTTGAAGACTACAAACCAACACCGAAAGCAGCAACTGTGTTATGTACATGTTTTTGTTTGCCAGGCTGTTGAGACCTTAAAGTGTGGTGTCGTCATATCTAATTATCCACTGTTATAGAGAAGATGTTAGTGCCATGCAGCAGACGATGTTGTGTGGCATAGCATTAGGAAGTTTCTGCATCATCATGAGGCCTATCACAATGTGTCTTGCGCAGAAGTCTGCAAAGCAAACGAATCCAAGGCCGCAAACCTGGCTCGGAGATCGCACCAACGTCTGACCGAAGCTTATGCAGAGTCGCAGAGCATTGCTTCCTTTTTTAGGGTTGCTGCATCTTTTGTCTTGCTAGAGGTGCACCTTTTGTACCCACCAGACGATCTCGAGGCTCGGATGCGAGCATCTCATGGCACCAGTCGGTGCTGGATCTTTGCAAAAGCATTGCTCTTCACATTGTTCCAGGAGCTTATCGCAGGCAAGCATGCTTGGACCAATTTTGCCGCGCACGAACTTGCTGCGCCTTGTTGCAGAGTTGGTTGGGTTTGGCCAGCAGAAGTCTTGGCTGCTTGCCCAGTGATAGGGTATCCATCTGAGGACATGAACCTGACATGGTTGGTCGCCTCTCATGACGAGGTGGTGGCTGGGGCGAAGGCCGGGCAACCGGGCTGTGGTGTGAGCACTGTGAGAGAGACGAGCCAAGGTGTTGCACTATCCTGCCACGCATTTCGAGCGGCTTTGGCGGAAGTGGGGTGCCCAGATCATCCGTCTTTCTCGGCCAGCTTTCCCTGAAGCAAGACAATTGCAGGTATCACCATCTCGGCAACTTTCCTTCAGTTCGCTTTGGCGGAGATCTGGCTTTCCCCCAAGTTCCTCAGAGTGCCGACATGGGTGCCGGTGTTGCATTCATGTTCGAATGTGCAGGTTGTGCCTCCTTCGTTCCATCTCGAGGCACTTACATGCTCTTTCGTGCCCTTGCTCTGCTTCCCTCAGAAGCTCCTGGACTGTTTTGAGTGAGGTCTTGGCTCAGTGTTGATGCATGGTGTTATCTGTGATCTCTTGCCTAGTCTTTGCACCTGCACCCAACCTGAGAATCTAGGCAAACATCTGAAGCAGGCGACTTTGGACGTTAAGAACGGATGCACATGACACCATGACACCTCGTAGCTGAGAGTACTTGGAGCACTACTGTGGAACATCGATGCGCTGATCTTCGTTGCCATGGCACAGGGCTGTTTGTTGGATCTCCATGAGAATGAACGATGAGTGGTATAACATCGCAAGGGTTGTTACAGGAGGCCACCAGTGTGCGCTTCGACTCCATGTCGCGTCGGAAGGCTATCTGGTGGTGCCTTGTTGAAATGGAACCATTTGGTGCTGTGATTTGGGCACGGAGGCCTAGCAATGCGTAACTCAGGGAGGTCCACGGTATTTACGCTTTATACATATCAGGGGTGTTTTCGGTGGAAAAGGTGTTTGTTACGGGGTGGGTATACAGCCAAATCCGGTAATTCACACATCTTGGTGCAGGGAGCTCCCGTCAGAAGCCGGGCATAGAAGGGCTGTAAATCCGCGCACGAGCAGCCGGCAACACCCTTGGAACCAGTACCAGTCTGATAGGAGTCCGAAGTTTGTTGTACTCCATCTAGGCACCGGTGCCAGGGGCCAGTTGCCAGGCAATGAGCGAGTCCTGAGTGTCTTTTGCTAGGCTTTGAGTGCTACAATACCTTCGGTGGGCCCTGAAAATTTTGAGTTGAGGGGGTTCTGCTGCATGATCTTATCAATGAAAAGTCTTTGCTGGCAGGGGTGGGTCAACAGGCTGGAGGACGAGACCCCAGAGCCTGTCACTTGAATCCCCAAGCCCCAACTTCGAATGCAATTTCCACACCCGGATGCGAAGTCTAGGGACCTGCAGGCCGCAGGCGCCGCAGGAACATAGGACTCAGGGACAACAGGGCGACTGCAGGTTGCAAGAGTCGCAAGAATGCGACGGGTTTAGCAAGAACCGCTGACATGGGGAAGATGTGTTTATGACTTCACACATGTTTTCTAGGAAGGCTGGCTTGTCGCTGATTATCTGGCAGTGGGATATTTGGGGCCACGGGGTTCTTTTGTGAGCATGTTCTGACATGTGTGCCAGGTTCCTTGAAAACTCTCGGTGGGCTCCGGCATGGTTGCAGTGGATGTCACTGCTGTATCAGCTTTTAACAAGCGCGCTGATCGTGGCATTGCCTCTTGTCCAGAAGGAGTCGCAGTAGGGTGGGGTCATCTTGGGTCATAGGCGTGCGTTCTAGGGGGAGGATCTGCTCGACCGGCAGCTGCTGCCAGTCGGCTGCCAAGAATTTTGTGCATCGGTTCTCGTTTCAGCCCTCGCTGTCCCAGGCTGTTCGAAGCAATCGCAGAGGGTGCCCACAGCAAACACTTGCCAAACGGAGCCGAGCATTGCAGAAACTCTCTCTCTCTTCGTAATGTCGAATTATGCAGCTGCAGCGAAGCTTGCATTCACCCACAGCTTGCTTGGCTTAGCAAATGTACTTTCCCCGGCAGTTTCTGCCCACGGTGACAGTCGACAAGACGATAGCAGCCAATGTTGTGGCTTTACTGTGAGGTTTGCGGTGGACTGCCGCACCATGAGCGAAGAGACTACAGAAGTCTACCACAATATGGAGATTTGCGCTACGATCATCTTCACAGTGGAGTATGCTCTGCGTCTCGTCGAAGACTGTGGTCATGTCATGTGGCATGCGCAGCTATCATGCTAGCAGCTCTCGCTGTCTCCTGCAAGGCGCTTCTACAGCTGCATAGAGTCGGTACAAGATGCTCAACCGCTCAGCGTGTCAGCACGTTGGAGAAGGCGGATATGCTTGATGACAAATGCAGCCTGTCTTATCGACGTGGTCTCCTTGGTTTCTCTATACTTGGATGTCTGTATCACATCCAACATATTCCGAGGGGTGGTGTCAATTCGACTGCTCCGACTTTTCACCCTCTTCCGATTGGAGAGGAAGCACAAATTCTTGTCGCCAATTGTGACAGTGATTTCTAACAAGCGTAGAGAGCTGGGAGCCACCCTTGGTGTCGCTGGTCTTGTCCTGCTGATCTCAGCCACATTAATGTACTATGTTGAGTCTGGCGTGAATGCCAAGTTCAGCAGCATTTTAGAATCGATGTGGTGGGGCACTGCAACGCTTACCACTGTGGGATATGGCGACATTGTGCCGATAACGCCTTTGGGTCGCTGTCTGGGCAGTCTGGTTGCCTTTATTGGTGTTGGTCTTTTCGGCCTACCGGCGGGCATTATCGCTTCTGGTTTTGCAGATGCTCACCGAGCGAAATCGCTTGCATCTCAGCGGCATCGATGCAGGTCAGGCTTAATGCTTCAACGTATCTGAGTCTATGTGTCGTGTACTGTCAGCCTGTGGTCCCGAGGAGCTTCGTCACAACAGTTCGGATCACTTGGAAGCTCGGATGACCCGCATGATGAGCGCTCAAAGCGAAGTTCTTGCAGAGCTTCAAGCCCTTCGCACTCAGATGGACAGCATGCTAGCCGATCAGCAACGACTGCTCACACTGCTCGGGGCACAGAAAGCCCAACAGATGGGTGGCTAGAGAAGACCTGAGCTTGTCTGGCGATGAGGTGCGGCGTGTTTTCATGGAATCTCATGGCGACCTTGACTTCTCCACGCGGCTCGTGGAAAAGCGCTTCGATGCGCTGCACGGCTCGCGCTCGGCAACGTGCTCGAGCCCGTCGTGCCGGGTGTTCATTTGCATAGTTGCAGCGCCGAGCCGCAAAAGGGAGGCTGTTGTCAGCTGCTTTGCACGGGAGGAGGAAACGGTTGTAAGGGTTTTGAGCATCGACGCGGGCGTTGCAGAGGCTCGCGATGAGTACCTAAAGCACAAGAACAAGGAGCAGCAACTCCTGAAGCTCAAGGAGCGCAGACGGCGGCAAGGCGGCTTTTGGGGGCAGATTCGGAGCCTGGGCTGGGCCAAGGAGCTTCTCGAGAAGGCTGCCTTCCTGCGCAGCGAGGCAGAGGCTGCGGACACGGAAAAAAAGGGTTCCCATCGAAATTGACGGCTGTTGCAGGTGCAGTCTCAACTGGAGACGGGTTCAGCCCGTGTCCTAAGCAATCGCAGAGGGCACCGGGAGCGTTGAAGTTCTCAAGCGGCAGGTGGTTTGCATCGACACTGTGAAAGAGTCCCTGCGACGGGGCGTCTGGGTGCCACCCAGGTACACACAAAGGTGTCAGTCAGAGAGCATGTCAGAGCTCATCTGTGGCGACAGGGAGCTCCGTCCGAGTCTCTTCAAGATGCTGCAGCGCCGCCCTGGTGTCAAGGCATACGGTAGCGGCTTATCGCATCTTGCGCGAGAATTCTGCAGTTAGCGTTCTGTGCAGGGGATGGAGCGGCTTCAGACCATGAAGAGGAGACCAGCCGAGGCCCTCCGCTCTCGGCCCTCGACCTTTCTCCACGATGCTCCCCCCCCCCTGCCAGGTCTGCTTCGACGGCAAGGGCGGAATCCTCAAAAACCTGGACGCAGCACTTGACGAAGTGGCGGAATCCCTTAGCCGAAACGGCTGGGTGGCGTGTGAGTTGGGAGCTCATCAAAGCCTGATGGCAAGAGCCTTGGAGGAGGCGAAATCTCTAAAGCCCCGCATGTCCCGTGGCACCACGGTGATCCAGAATGAGATCATCGATCCGTCCACCCCAAATGCAGACAGGGAGGATAGGGTTCTATTCCTGCAAGAACAGGGGCTCAGTGGTCCCAGTGCGGCCAAGGGTCCTGCGCCAACGCTGGCCTTGCTGGAAAGTGCCATCATCGACATTGTCATGCATCTAGATCCCCGCCTGCAGAGAAGTGGGCTTCAGCTGCGAATCACCGAGCGTTGTGATGGAATGCTCTCGAATTACGAGAAAGGTGGTGCTTACAGCGCGCACATTGACAATGCGGATGGGGATGGACGCGTTGACGGGCGAGTGCTGACTGCAGTGCTGTACCTCAACGTGGGATGGGACAGGTACGCAGGTGGTGAACTTGCTATATTTCAGCCAGATCACGGAGACATTGGCGACGCAAATTGCCATGGCAAGTGGAACATGATCTACCCGGAGGCAGGCACCCTGGTCTTCCTCCGCGCGGATCATGTGCTGCACGAAGTCAGAGGAGCCCACGCAGAGCGGTATGCGCTGAGCGTGTGGTTTTGCGGCCAGCATGCCGACTATGGCGGATCTTAGAGCTCTGCAGCCATTAGTTTGACATCTTCGAGCTTCGAAACACCACGAGCAGATCGAGGACTCGCAGCAGCCATGATTGCGTCGCGAGCTTTCAGAGCACCCCGGACCTCTTTGACCGTCGCTAGCCGTCCGGAGTTGGCAAAGATGTACCGTTCTGATCGCTTCAGTGCTTTCTGAACACGTCGTGGTTGGGCACAAGCCCCTGATGTTATCTTATGCTCGGAGACAGATGTGAAAAAGCGAGGCAGGAATTCCTGCAAGTCTTTGGAAAGCAATAGTTGCATTCGCGGTCAGGGGACACTTGGAAGATGGGGCACAATTCTGTCTCGTCACTTAAACGCTAGGCGGATCGTTTGGCTTGAAGAGACGCATCCTAGTGCCGTTACTGTACTTCAGGCGACAAACAGTGCAAACATGTGTGCAGGGCAGCATTGAGTTCTGAGTTGAGTAGGGCTGAGTAGAGCACCGAGTTTGGCCCAAACGACGGGACAGGGACAAGCAAAGAGAAGTCTCACGTGTGGTTGTCCAAAGTGTGTAGTACGGATCAATTTTACAGCCAACATTAGCTGTGGCTGTGGGAGCGCAGGGTCTCCTGGCCAGATCGGTTCCTCCTCGTCCTCCTCCTCTTCCTCCACCCCCTGCTTGCCACCACGCGCCCTATATATACGCTTTCATATTTACGCTACAGTTCACGAAGAGGCCTAGCTTTTGGTTCGGTGCCCAGCTTGCTCTTGGTAATCGTCCTGGTGATGCGCTCAATCTTGTACCGATGCTCCTAGTGCCTGAATTTCCACAACCTATAGGCCCCGTGTGCCGCCACCTGTGCCAAGCATTCCCAGTAACAGCGGGTAGGGGGGTAGTAACAGTGAAGGGAGCTAGTAACATCGGGTAGTAGATGGTTCTTTTGGCAGACGTGAGATATCATTGTCGAACTGCCGGTGCGGTTGTGTCCGCCGGAGAGCACCGGGTCCCATTGCCTACGATGTCTGACAATAGCTGACAATGTCTTGAAATCTCTGCTGGGAGGGCTAGAATTAGTTGTTACATTTTGCGTGCGGGGGGGGGNGGGGGTTGGGGTGCCGCGCGTGGGGAGCACGAGCACGTGTGAACGGGACGTGGCGTTCTCAAGGTGTATTTGCTTCATGGTCGTTCTCTGTTGTATCGACGCTTGCATGACCCCACCGTACCAATGAAACGGCTTGGGGCTTGACACCTTGTCTGAGTAGAGTGTGGATTTCTTTTCAGGCCGCTTTTAGGGTTTAGGGCCTGCCACCCCATCATCAGCAACATTTCTTTTGTGAAATTGCTGGGTGTGCCATCCAGACTTGCTTGTTAGGGTTTGTGGGTTTCGTGACTGTCGGGTTGAAGGTTTGATACCCGTCATGTCTTTCGAGGGTTTGGTTTTAATCGCCATCATTTCCCACGAATCCCATAAGTGTTTAAGATTCGGGACCCGGTCACGTCAGAATCCGGGGCCTTGGAACCATGGACCCTTCTCGGGTCGCCCATTATACACCGGACATAGGGCCTAGGATTTGGGGAGGTTGGTGTTTAATTTTCATTCGCCCGGAATCTACCGAAATATGTTCGTTAGCTCTCGAGTCGCATGTTTGCATTGCATGTTTTACATGTCTTTGCCAGTCACAATTTCTGATAACTCCCTGAACAACTTCCCTACAAAGCTGCATACTTTGCAGGACGCAGGGTTGGCGTGGGAGGTTTTCTAGCATGTGTGTGTGTGTGCGCTTGTTTATGTTTGCATTTTGGCCAATAACGTTTCCATAGGTTTTCTCTGAACGCGTCCTATCGCGTCCTGTCCGGTCTCGGTCCGTCCCGTCTCGTTTCGTCCCGCCCCCACCCCACCCCCCGCTCTCGCCCTGTGCCGTTCCCGTCCCTGTCCCGTCCCGTCCCGGCCCGTCCGCGTCCAGCCCTGTCCCGTCCCGACACCGAAAAAAGCTCGGCCGCAGATCGGAAACCGCAGATCGGAAACCGAAACCTACCAGTTGTCATGGTAATCTGTCGTTCCCTGGGGGTAGTATCCTTGCTTTGGCAGACAATATGCGCAGCCCAATCCTTGGATTCGAAACTCTGTGTTGGCCCGACTTGGATTCGCAGTGGCCGTGTGAGTCATTGCCAAGATCCGGGGCGTTGTGCGAGTCTTGCGCCCACTGAGGTTTCGGGTTTCCAAAGTCTTCCCACAAAACAGAAGAGGTCTCCCGCCCTGATGTACGTGAGCTTGTAAATATCAGGTCCGCAGGTGGTTTTAAAAACATTCAGAATTGAAAAGCGTATCCATGTGTTAATTGTTTTGAGCCACGCGGTCTGCAAATAGTACAGCTTAGGAAACAAGAGAAGTTTCGAAAATGTAGCCCTTCCGTGTGGTGTGGTCATTCATGGTGCGGCGCCCAACGGCTCCGCGCTGTGCTGCGACACGACAGAGGTATCGCCACTGATTTGCACGGGGCAACCACAGCCATTCACCGCTGACGTTTACCTTTGCTCCCTGTGGACAGGAGAGCGACGCAAGGCCCACCTACCCGAGCTGCAAAATCAAGGATCACAGAAGCTCGTCATGCTCGGCAGCGGCGGAGCATGCTGCCTATTGCAAAGCATCACGCGGTTACAACGAGCATTCACTGCCCTCGGCCAGCCGTGGCCCCAACAACTACATGCCGCGACCGCCTTTTCAGCCTCCCTGAGGAGGACGAGGGGCAAAAACGCTTGCCGCCGCGACCCCGGTACTCGCTGCGGAGGGCAAAGGGGGCCATACAGGACCCACCGGTATGACAGATGCCGTGGGCAGGAGCAAAAGGCGCGTAGATACGAATGCTTCGACACGCAATCCAAAATTACACCAGGAGTTGCGACGCCGTGACGCGTTCCGTGCGGGGCATTGGCCCAAGCTGCCAGTGGCACAGGTGCCGAAGCGTGGTAAAGACTTTTGCCATCGCACCGAGCAGCTCGCACTTTACAGCTCACTTCATTAAAAAATATATAGTTGCTCCTGCACACGCGCTGCTACCGACACTGTTTTAGTGGAGCGGCAGGCGACTTGGCCATCATGTGCAAGGTCAAGCACCAGCTCCAGTGCCCGACTGCTTGCACGTATGGGGTGGCACTGGCCACGCTGCTCCCGAGGAAGCCGTGTTGCACCGACACTGCTAAGATGGTCCACCAGCGTCTCGCACGTGCAGATGAAGCAGTGAGGCGTAACGCAGGTGGGGTGCGTTGGGCACGGACGCGGACATACGTCCCGGAGCAGCCGGTGTGCACCGTCATTCCACTGTCCCCCGACCTCTGAGCGAGCACCACAAGCTTTTGTGCCGTCCCAGCCTGCGAGCACAATCCTCGGCAAAAGCCGTGGAGCGCTCGTGAAGCACCGGCAATGCATCAGCCCGCGGCCGAACATGTGCCTTGTGCTGTGCGAGCAGCAGAAGTTGAGCTCAGATCTCCTAGGGCTGAAGGGTTGCCGCGTTTTTCGCGTGACTGACGTTTGCTGTAGCGAGGCCCTCGAGGCAGAGCACCAACGATTCCATATCGCCGTGCCATGCGCCTGGGCATAGGGGTGGCCTGGAACGAGGCGAGGCGCACATTGCGAGGAGAAAGCATGCACATATCACATAGCAGATTCTGGGCTGCATTCTAAAATCGCGTGTCGGTGGAGTTATGAGATTTGACACATAACTGTCCATCCGTTAAAGGCCCGCAAAGAGGGGACTAGTTCCGGCGCGGCGGCTTGAAGAGAGGGGGCATGAGGGGGCGGAGGAATCGCGAGACATGTGTCGTATGCACTGTACCTTCTTAAGCGAGACAAAGGTTGCATTGTCTCGTAGCTCCACACCTGTTCGCACTCCTGCCGGCTTATGCCGGCAACGTGTATTGCAGCGGGCTGCAAAAGTGAAAGGCCGTTGCAGCTGGTTCGCGTGCGGCCTCTCGCACCCCGCCAGCCTTGCGCGGCGGCTTGGGGTGTCTCGGCATGGCGGTGGTGGAGCATGTTATCGATCGCAGTGCAACACGACGTCAGGCGTTGTTCCCCGCAGCGCTGCGGGACAGGAGCCGGCCTTCGACCGCGTCCTCGCGCTCGCCAAGCCGCACAGCCGAGCCGCCTCCCGCTCCGGTGAGCCCTTGTCCAACGACGCCAAGTTTTCTGGACAACATGCCGCACCGGGTCTCGGTGTCGGCACGTGTGCTCGGGCACGTCTGGTTGCCGTCGCCGCCTCACCGCCGCTCGCACATTTGCAACGTGTGCGCGAGGCGGGAATGGCAACCTGCTTGGCTCGCAGCGGGTTGTGCTGCCGCGGCTTGCGACGAGCGCGCGTGCGGTCTCAAGAACCCGGCCCCTCAACAGCCGCGGTACTTTGTCCTCGCATTAACTCCGTGCGCTGCTCTTGGTATCAGGGTCGCGGACATGAACATTGATGTTCCCGACAGCGGCGCACGTTGCAATGAGGTCGTTCACGACTCCACCATCGTCAGTCCGAACTGCATCGGCTGGCGGCAGTCCTCCAAGCCGTGGCTCGCCATAAGCGGCGCCGAACATACCCGGAGCTTGCGAGCGATGAGCACTTTCGTCGTAGCTGGGGTGATGTACGCGGGCGTGTGTGTGCCGTGAAAGACTTGATCAAAGTTGGCAGCTGCTTCTGGTTCGAACTTTTCCAAAAATGCCTGCGCTTTTTGGGCCGCCTTCGATTGACCATTGACCATTTGCGACACATGTGATATGCTGCTCTGCATGTCATGTGGGATGACACAGCAGACGCTGCGAGCGCAATATGCAGGTGCCTTTGTGTCTCTTACGGAGGGTTGTGGGACGGTGTCGGCCAGAAGCCCTTTTTTGCGGTGGGAGTCTTGAGTCACGTCATCGTGCGCTTGCTTCGCCACCTCATCCGCAGCTTCATTTCCGGCTGGCGTGCACAAGGCATCGAGCCTCCTCCTGGACACTGGCACATTTTCTTGTCTGGGTTTGCGGGGAAGGCTGTTGTTCTATCTTGTCCCTTGCGCGTGGATCTGCAGAAGAAGGTCTTGGCACCATATCCCCCGGTACCTATTTTTTTTGTTTTTTTTAAAATTTCTGTCCCTCGGTACCTATTTCTATCCCCCCCTCACTCTCACAGAAACGGCACCGGAAATAGGTCGTACCGTAGGTAACCCCCCCCTAGCCAGTACCTTTACGAGGAGGTCCCCATGCAGAACTGCATGCCGTTGCATGGCTCCAAGCCATCCCAAGCGACCCCCACGCCTCGCTCACTGCTGAGGCAATGCAGATCGCATTGCTTCGCAGGCTCCGGTTCCAACTCCTGCTCGCACCTGGTACTGATGCTTTTGGAGACCATGCACTTTCGTGCCCTCGAACTGGCCTCCTGGCAAGGCGGGCCAGACTTGTGGAGCGGGCCTGGTGCAAGGTTGCCCGTGAAGCCGTGGGGCCGGAGGCACACATGGCGCCCCAACAATGGCTCGTCAACACCACTGCGCCGGGCATCGCGCCCGACGACCGCCGGCGCCTCGACCTCGTCATTTACGGCGCCGCACCATTGGGTGGTGCACTCTGCTGTGATACGACCCTCGTCTCGCCTCTCACACGCGATGGCGAGCCCCACCGCGGCGTGGCCGCGCAGGATGGAGGGGAACGCAAGAGCGCACGGTGGGATCGATCATGTTGACAGGTTGCCGCTGTACTGGCAATGGCAGCCAGTCCCACGCTTACATCCCACTGCATACGGTCGTAGCAGCCATCCCCATGATGTGTTATTTTGGGTTTTCAGCCGGTGTGGTCATCATGACTTTGCTGAAGACTGCCCGACAGTCGGGTCGTAACTCTGATGCACCGTGTCGTTTTTGCGAATCACATGCACGGACAGAGTTTCCAGCGCATAATCTAGCTCCCAGATGCTTGGACGAAACGACGTGTCTTTGCACACTTTGCACAGACCCAGCAGTTAGCATAGCTGGGGATAATTTACAAAGCGTTGCATTTGTTGGCGCTGTGTGCCATGCAGCTGCCGTGTGTGAGATGTGATCTGAGCTGTAGTGCTGTAATAGACAATCGTTCCAGTCATGTACATGTTCGAGGTCTCATTTCTGTTGTTTTTTTTGTTTGGTTGTCGTCAGGTTGTCTTCTTTTGTTTGCTGGGATGCTTAATGTATATGACAGCGGCCACACGGCTACAGAAGCAGCACACAAGCTCAGGCACTATCCCGGCGGTTTGCATTTCGTGCATGCAGATGAGCTCTCCGCTCGATGCTTTTGGTGACCATGTCGCCGCCTGCCCAGGTGTTCTTCGAACCCAGCGCCGATGCTTTTGGTGACCATGTCGCCGCCTGCCCAGGTGTTCTTCGGGCGCAGGGCGGGTTTGCCGTGAGGCTGGTGCTACAGTTGCCACCAAGGTCCTTGTGCGAGACCTAAACCTCGATGCCCCCAGCCATGATAAGCGTCGCATCGAGGCCCACAGCTTGGCGGTGACACGACGTGGGTGTCGCAACTCACTTCTGTCGGTGCAGCCTTGGCTGTGGCCCACCGGACCAAGGAGCGCAGGTACGTTGAGGTCGGGGGTCGCTGGAGTGCGGAAGCCGCCACCTTTCTCCGATTGCTGCGCCGCGCGAAGCTCTGCCCGGTTCGCAACGGGCAGTGTGTGGTCTGGGTTTCTATAACTGTGGCAGGTATTCGCATTTTCGCTTTCCTTCGCCGCCAGCGTGCAGTTGAAATTTCCAACACTGCCAACCTTGACGGCGAACCGCCTCTCTTGAGTGACGTCTTCGCTGACTCGTCTGGAGGCCACTCGCCTCCTGCCTGCTGGGCTGAGCTTTGGCTGCAAGGCAAAATGCTGGGAGGCCTCGGTCTCTTGGCAGCAGAGCGGGTATCACCGGCAGCATACTGGGCGGCGTGGGCAGATGCGCTCCCGGTGTTGCGCCAACGATACCCCGACGCAGCAGCCCGGCTAGTGCAAGAGCCCGAGGGCGAACCGGCAGCGCCTTGCCTACGTGCAGCTGCGGAGGCTGCGCGCCAGCTCGCGGAGGAGGGCTGGACGAGCAGAACGGAGTGGGCGTCTTGCGCACGCGGCGCCGACGCGCCGGCCGCTGAGGGCGAACTCGGCCTAGGAATCCCAGGCTGGCAGCGACACGCCGTTCTCGCACTTCACACTTCCTTTCGAGAACGCGTGTTACTTCCGGCCTTGGCTCCGGCCGCTCGCGCCCTCCTCCACTCTCAGTCCGGTCCGCACGCTGGTAT
>BGNK01006759.1:6085-23601 GCA_003297005.1 Symbiodinium sp. clade A Y106 | reverse complement strand
GCGGTTGCGGTTGCGGTTGCGGTTGCGGTTGCTGTTGCTGTTGCTGTTGCTGTTGCTGTTGCTGCTGTTATTATCGTTGCTGTTGCTGTTGACGTTGTTTTTGTTGTTGTTGTTGCTGCTGCTGCTGCCGCTGCTGTCGTTGTTGCTGTTGAGGATTTTATTGTTGTTGCTGTTGCTGCCGTTGCTGTTGCTTGCTATTGTTGCTGTTGTTGTTGTCGCTGCTGTTGGTTGTTGGTTGTTGGTTGTTGGTTGTTGGTTGTTGGTTGTTGGTTGGTGGTCGTTGGATGTTGGTTGTTGTTGGTGCCCGGTTGTTGGTTCTGGGTTGCTGATTGTCGGTTGTGGGCTGCGGGTCGTTGGTGGTTGGTGGTTGGTGGTTGGTTGTTGCTTGTTGGTCGTTGGTTGTTGGGTGTTGCCTGTTGCTTGTTGATTGTGCCGATCTTTGCTTGTTGGTCGTAGTAGTAGTAATAGTAATTGTAGTAGTAGTAGTAGTAGGAGTAGGAGTAGGAGTAGGAGTAGTAGTAGTAGTAGTAGTAGTAGTAGTAGTAGTAGTAGTAGTAGTAGTAGTAGTAGTAGGTAGTAGTAGTGGTAGTAGTAGTAGTAGTAGTAGTAGTATTTAGTAGTAATGTTGATATGGTTATGAGTACCATGTAGACTGTTATAAGTTGTTGTAACTATTTAGTAATACTATGACGGTTTTTGCATACATCACCTCCAGCGTCATGTATTGAATTACAATCAAATTCTCATGTAAACCCGGTATGCCGAAGCGTACCAAAGCCACCCCGAAACCCATCTCATGAGCCCAGAGCCCTTAACAAGCCCGAAACCCCTGACCGCAATCCAAACCCGAAGCCAAACACCTAACACCGAGATAGAGGGCTTGATGAAGGTGTTCTCGGTTTCATGACGGACTTATCAAGGCTCCACCTCAAAAAACCCTGCCTTAAACATCCTGACCACCAAAAACCCTGAACCGCCAACCCCGCAACCCTGCACCCTAAACCCTATATATAACCCTTGCTTAAGGAAAACATGCGCAAGGAACAGGGTCCCCCCCCCCCCCANCCCCCCCCCCCCCAATGGTTCAGGTTTTCAGGCCTTTCAAAGTTAACAGATAGCAGACTTCAAGATGAATCAGGGGCCATGGGAGTCCCAGAGACTCCAGTATCCCTCACTTGAGGAATATACCTTTAAATCATAGCAGGATCCCTAATATGACTTATGGAAGTATTCCTTATTTAAGGCATATGGGAACCCTCTAAACCCTAAAGCCTACAGATCCCTGAAAGGAACCCCATGCATTCCTTAATTAAGGGATATTGGAGTCTCTGCAGGGGTCTGGGGCGGCTTCCTCGCGCTGCGTCTGCTGACCCTAAACCCTACAGATCCCTTAAAAGGAACCCTATAGATCCCTTATAGATCCCTTAAAGGAACCCTATAAGATCCCTTATAGATCCCTTAAAGGAACCCCATGGGGTCTTGCGCCGGTTCCGAGTTCTGTCCTCGCGCTGCATCTGCTGCTTCGGGCCCAATACCAGAGTGGGGCGGACCTGATACAGCAAAGTAGGGTTCCTCTAAAGGGGTCTATAAGGGTCCCTCTAAGGGTTCTATAAGGGATCTGTATAGGGACCCTTTAGGGTGGTTAGGGGGAGGGATAGGGGACTATACTTCCTCAAATAGGCCTTGTTGCCCCCCCTACTTACTCAAAGGACCATGGGACTTAGTAAATAAAGTCATGATTAGGGCAACTATACTTACAATTAATTATCATCCTAATTATAGTAGCTATAACCATACTTACTTAGTCTCATGATCCTTCAAGTAGGGGCCGCCTAGCGTGCTTTCAGGATCTAGGACACCGGTGTAGCGGACTCGCAAGTGATATGGACATGGGCCGTGGTCTCCCTGGGGTTTAGGGTTTTGGGTTTGGGGTTTAGGGTTTTAGGGTTTTGGGTTCAGGGTTTAGGGTCATGACACCAAGCGACGGGCCATTATATAGGGACGTATATAAGGAAACCACGAGAAAGGCGCACAAAAGGTAGGTTTCAGTGTTCAGGTATAGCTTATGCAGGCTTCCTGTTTTGCTTCGTACACAGACCCAGTTCACTTGGAGTTGTGGCCGCGACATTCAGGCCATGAGTCTTGATGACTCTATACTATAGTTGTTTGTAGTCTTGAGGGGCGTAGGGTTGAGGGGATCTCCTTATCGTCCCGATATACTTATGCTATAGTGGATCTTACAGACCTTATTCGAAATCCTTATACCTCCTTTCCATTTTTTCCGCCTCCTTTCCAATCTTTTCCGTCGCCTTTACACTCTCGCCACCTGTTTCATGGTGGCGCCATGCTCGCCGACCACCACTTCCTGTCACGACACGTGCTGCAGCTAGCCAAAACCTGTCAGAGATGCGCTCTGGCCGCCAACTTGAACCAAGCTGCCAGACATGCGTGGCACTGCCCTCCGGACCCACGACACGCCCGTGCCGCATTGAACCTCTGACACACGTGGCACCTTGTGGTCAGCCATGGTCTGGTCAGCCCGGATCCTTCCAGCTTCTACTGGCTGGTTTGCAACTGGCAGCATGCAGTTCTGGTAGTAGTTGAACTGCCGTCACCGACTGCACTCCCTCAAGTCCAGATAGGGGTGCTGAATGAGTGGTTGTTCCCTTCCCGAAACCAAAAGCAGCAACAAAACAAACAACACGTACTAAGTCAGTATCCAAGAGCTGTATGGTTGCAGAACTCCTTTCTAGGAACAGCATAGTCAAAGAACCCTTGCAGAGACCTTTTCTTGAACTATCTTGTTAACCAAGAAGAAACTAGGCCCTAACCCTTAAACCCTATAGATCCCCAAT
This sequence comes from Symbiodinium sp. clade A Y106, assembly GCA_003297005.1. NCBI lineage: Eukaryota > Dinophyceae > Suessiales > Symbiodiniaceae > Symbiodinium > Symbiodinium sp. clade A. The sequence continues at coordinate 20,746 of BGNK01006759.1, read as the reverse complement.
GAAATCCTCAAAGGAACCCCTGAAAGAATAAACCCTAAGCCCCAAGCCCCAAGCCCTAAGCCTTAAACCTAAACCTTAAAAGAGATTGAGAAGCACCTGCCCGTCCCAAGGTATCTTCCACCCCGAGGTCGGCGGAATCAGGCTCTTGTCCGAGTTGTGGGACCAGACCTCTCAGAAAGGTGTACGGCTGAGGGCTTAGTTGGGGGCTTTGGGCTTAGCGTTTAGGAGGTTTGGCGGTTTGGGGTTTAGGGCTTGTGCGAGTTGTGGGACCAGACCTCTCACAGACCTCAACCCTAAACCTTGAAGGAATCCTGAACCCTAAGCCCTTTACTGGTTCCTTGGGCTGTGGGACCAGACCTCTGAGGTCTCTAAGGCGCCGGACCTTTATGGGATTCTTAAGGGTCTCTAAGGTTCGAGGTGTTTATAACTGTTTCTCGGTGGGGCTTTTCAAGCTTTTGAAAAATATTAGTAAATAAGATCCTCTTAAGCCAAATAAGGAAAAATATAAAATGTCCCAAAGCCCTACCTAGGCTTAGCTCTTTTAAACACTCTTGTCTGAGTTGTGCGACCAGACTCGACCTCTCAGGGAGGGTAGGGTGCAGGGGGTTCGGAGTTTACGGGTTTGGGGGAGTATATAACCCTAAACCCTAAACTTTAAACCCGGCCCCGACACCCTAAACCAAAAACTCTAAACCTTACCTGGACCCTAAGGAACCTACCTTTTTAGGGTTCCCTAACATGGCTTCTTTATGTAAGTTCTTAAAAAGGTAGATTACTTGGGGTTAAGGTAAACTTTAAACCCGGACCCCCAAAGATTTATGGTTTGGAGTTTAAGGGCTTTGGCGGTCTAGGGGGTTAGGACTTACAAGGGGTCGGAGGTGTGGGACCAGAACTCTTAGGAAAGCTTCTATACCCCCCTTAGAACCATAATAAAATTCATATTCTGAACATTCTCTAGGGTCTTACATGAACAAAAAACAAGTGTTATTTCTACGGAGACTATAGGCTTTAAGGCTTCTTATGAGGGTACCTTCAAAAGTCAAAAGGGTTTCTAGGTAGGGTCTCTATGAGGTTAAACGGTTCCTAGGGCTTGTAGCTGTGGGACCGCACCTGCTGCGGCGTAGAATTTAGCTTCAGGGCTTATGGTTCAGGGTTTGAAAGGAACCCCAAGGGTCCAAGTACCTAACAATCATAGACACTCCAAAATCCTAACCTACATAACTTTTGTCCTAAAACCGAGTACCTAATTATCTGGGCTTTTAAGTAACCAGGGAGAAAAAGTAGAAACTTATATTTCATAATGGTTCCATGAAGAAAAAAGTATTAAAGTATGGTACTCCAAAGCCCAGTTATTGGGTCCTTTGGACCCTTGGGGAAAGACTGGGGGTTTAGTGAGCTGCTCCTCGGGCTACAAGGATCGTCAACCAGTATTGTGGGCCCACACCTCCAAGGAAACACAGGCTGGTGAAGGAGGTCCCAACTGTCAGGAGCATCCGGTTCCTAAGCTCAGAAACATAAGCCTTAACCCTCTGAAGTTTGCTGCTACCATGAAGCCTAAGACCTAAACCAACAACTCAAGACGCAAAGCCCTGAACACGAATCCTTGCACCCGAAGCACCCACAGACACGGGTTGAACACCCTAAGTTCCGACACTGCAAGATGAACGAAGCCGCGGTGGGCCTGCGTGCCACCCAGCTTATTGCCGAACCACCAGCCTCCCCGCAGCTGGGTTAATTGAGCGTTGTTGGGCGTATAGCCACCCTAAACCCAAGACCTTTAAGCAATAAGGTAGACTACGATCAGCTAGGTGTATTAATAGGATTGAGGATCTATCATACAGGGTTTAGGGCTCTGGGTACTGCGCCTTTTCACCTAAACCTGATGATTGAAACGGCGGCTCCTCTTGAACATCGGTAAGCATGCACCTCAGAAAGCAGGGCCATGCGCCCTAAACTCTGCTGCTAAATCGCCAGTTGGGAGCAAGCCTCCCCCAACCAACACCCTCAGCTCTATACACACTACGCTCCGAAGCCCTGAACATTACAACCCTAAACGCCTAAACCGCATAAAACCTTGCAACAGCCCTACACAACCAAAAATACCTCTAAGACCCCAAAACCCGGAAGCCCTAAAACCCAAAAGCCCGTAACCCGAAGCCCTAGATCCTCTAACACTCTAAGCTCCTACATAAAGCCACAAAACCCTAAAGCTCTACAAGACCACTGAAGCCCTGAACCCTGTAAACCCTAAACCCTAAACCCTAAAACCCTAAAACCCTAAACCCTAAAACCCTAAACCCTAAACCCTAAACTCCAAACCCTAAAAGCCCAACTCCGAGATCTTCGAAGATATCGTCCTTCGAAGCTGGGTCCATCCCGCGAGTCCCAGTAGTACAGGTAGACCTCCGCAAAATTTTGGGGGTTCCATTAAGAGTTCATTAGAGGACCTATCGGGCTCCTTTGTAGGTTTTTGGGGGTGTAGGGTTTATCCCAGCCGAGAGCGTTTTTCGGGACTTCCTCAAAGCTTTGCCTTTTGTGAGTTTAATGTTGGGCTTTAGAAAACCTTTTGTAGTGTCTTGCAGGTTCTTTCAAGAACGGCTTTTCGGGCCGTCCGGCACTTGACTTAAGCCAGCACAACATGGACGGAAGATTTGTTATTGTATGTTCCTACTGGGAGGTAGCGGCTTACCCAAGTTACTTAGTTGCTGAGTTCATAAGCCCCCAAAAGTGTACACTTTCAGTTTATAGTGGGTAGTATTATCCCAAAAAGGGTAAAGTGTATCCACTCAGCTACTAAGGTTAAGTTCCAGTGGTCCAGTGCAAAGAGCCGGTGTCAGGGGAGGATCCCAGGCTCCGTCATAGGGCCCTTAGTAACGAGGGGCATGTTTTCCTCTGCTTAGATGAGCCAAGGAACCCCAAGGAACAGAAATGGAGCTTATTCAGGCTTCTATATAAGGCTTAGGGCTTCCCGCAGGCTAGGCGGCTAGTCTATACCCCCCTTCGACCCATACCAACAATACAAGCTTATGTGAACAAAAATAAAAAAATAGTTTCCAAGGAGACTCTGTAGAGTAGTAGGCTTCCAGACAGCACGGACAAAGAGAGGCATGGGCACTGCGGGCACCTGAGACGACGGGGAGGGTTCGGGTTTTGAGAAAGCATCGAGTAAAAGCAAAAGTACTTTAAGGGTTTAGGTTAAGGGGTTCAGGGTTTATGTAGGGGTTAGGGTTTAGGGGTTTAGGGTTTAGGGTTGCGCACAAGCATCCTGCACTACCCGCATCCAACCTTCCACAGCTTACACCCTGCCATCCCAAATTCTCACTGGCCCAAAACCCAAGGAAATAAAAGTTGAAACTTTCAGAATCGACTACCTTATACGAACCCCAAAAGTTGAAAAGTTGAGTTTACAGCCAATAAGAATTCAAACCCGGACCATGCCCTGAATGCAAGGTCCGGTGCACAAAACTGACAAACTGCAAGCCTCCACGAAGTCTCCCGTCCTGGCTAGCAGAGTCAACGGTTTAGGGTTTAGGGTTTAGATTGGTCTAGTGTTCATCGAAACCCTCTGCCAAACTCCGCGCACAGGCCCAAGCCCTTATAGAACCCTCATACCACCTTTCGAAACCTTGCACAACCTTATGATACACCGTGTAAAGATTTCTCAACCCATAAAAAGCTTTGCACAATCCTATATAAGCCACCCCCACAGCCTCTGACAGTTTCTGACACTTCCAACAGAGTGCTACTACTCCTTCAACATACATTCAATAGGTGTCGCTTGTTTTTACTTCTGATCGTTTTACAGGCCAAACCACGGAAGGGGCATCCTAGACCAATCTACAGAAACCCCCCTCGTCATTATGTCATAGTGTTATCAAGTACTCAGACCCTTGAGCCTACAGCCTGTCCCAGAATGCTAATCTCGTAAGCCTATACTCCTCATGTCCTATCTGCGTCTACCTGCCTTCCCAGACCCCCGGGAGGATCTCAAAAGTAGATCCCCTAATTCTACTAAAGGGTACTCTATAGGAGCCCCCTTAAGGGATCTACTTTTTGGATCCTCCCGGGGGTCTGGGTTGAGGCTGTCGGCAAGCAGTTGCCTGCCCTACATTGCGCTACCATAACAGACTTCCTGGTCGGTCCTGATAGTACACCCTAGTATGGAATTTATGGGGACTCTACACAGAAGTGGGTTGAGCCAAGTTTCGGCAGCCTTACAAAAAAGGATCACACAAGACTCCGAAACTGTTATCTGGACGAAACGTTCGGCTCTCTCACATCGACTAGGGTGTTTGGGATTCAAAGGTTTAGAGTTTTGAGTTTCTTTAGGGTTTATGTTCTGGGGCTCTTTGACTCTTGCTCAAAAGGCAAGCCCTAAATCCTAATTAAACCCGACACACGAGACCCTGGACATTGCCCTAAAGGGCCCAGGTCAAGGACCTAATAATCAGATACTCTCCCAAATATTAACCTACAACATAACTACTACCCTACCCCAGTACCTTATCAATGGGTCCTTTGGACCCTTGGAGTTTGACCCTAAACTCTAAACAACCTAATTTGGAGCAGGCCCGCAGGACATACTCTTGTCTGCTAAGTTTCCGAGCTTTTGACTAAGGAACCGAGCCTTTATGGAATCTCTGTAATATAGCCCATAAACCCCTTATAATATATGCGCGTTCATGATTGGAGCTCGGGTTTGGGTGTCTATCAAACACACCCAAAACCCCTAAACCCTAATCCCCTAAACCCTAAACCCCTGAACCCTTAAACCCTTGAACTCTAAGCCCTAAACTGAACGGGCCAGTGGCACCCGCCCTTGTTCGGCAGCTTCTGAAAGAACTTTCTTCCATGATTGGCCCCCTTCTCGACGTAGTCGCCCACCAGGGTCCTGCTGGTGCTGTAATACAGTAAGGGCCTTGAGAAATAGAATAGGGTTTGGGGTATATTATACTATCTTAACATGGAACCCGCAACAATCTGTTCTAGTTGTTAAGGCCCCTACATTAGGCTTGAAGGTGTTGGGTTCCAGGCCATTTTAAAACCCTGGGCTGCAAAACCCTTCAAAGGAACAGACGACGACAAAAACCCCTGGCATTTCAGCCCTAATAGCAACTGAGCTCTTTGAGACTGGACCCTAAACAGCGCAATGCGTGAACCCCATACCCTTCACTTGGTTTCGACTTCCACAGCCCCATAAGATGTGTATAGTTAGGGCTCTTTATGTTGAACCAATAAGGAAATTTTCAATCTATCGATAGCTCGTTCGCGCCCAACTCTTCCACCCCAACCCCCTGCACCCTCCAACCTTCAACTCTAATTACACCCCGCAAGCCTTAGCCTTTCAAGCCCGCACTCTTCAAACCTAGTGCTTCAGCTACTGCACGAGACCTAAACCCAAGCTCTACAATAAGCTCCGAACTGAACGACCCGTAACCTCGACACCCGTAGCATATCCGAGTCCGAAACCCGGCGTTCCAGACCCCGGGCTGAAGGGATTTAAGGTTCAGGATTTTCAGCTTGCATATACTTAATCTTGAATCCGAAAGTCCTGATCAGATCCAGAAACTCCCTGTAAAGATCAGAAACATCAGCTAAGATCCCCACACACCCCCAGCTTTCAATAAACCCGAAACCCTGAACCCCAAACCCTAAATCCTATAACAATAAACCCCAAATCCTTCAACCCTAAACCCTAAACCCCTGAACCCTATTGCCCCCGTTCGGCGCCGGGGGGCCTGATGACGACCTCACCCTGGTCGTTGCCCTTGGAGATGACCGTGTAGTTGGAAGCCCCAGGTAAGGCAGAGGCTCCCTGAAGAAGGCTTTTATAGGGATCTTACATGGGTGGTTGTCAAAATAAGGGTCTCTTTTTCGGGTCCTCTATTATTTAGGGTACCCAAAAAGGGACCCTAATTTTGACAACCACCCACAGGAATTTCCGAAGCGTGTGGTCTTTCTTCCATAAGGTTCAGAGGCTCCCTGAAGAGTAGGCTTTTATCGGGCTTTAGGGGTTTAGGAGCTTCGGGGCTTACATAGGGGTTTAGGGGTTTAGGGTTTAGAGGTTTAGAGGTTTAGGGGCTTAGGGGTTGGGGGTTGAGGGGTTTAGGGGTTGGGGGTTTAGGGGTTTAGGGGCTTAGGGGTTTAGGGGTTTAGGGGTCTGGGGGTTTAGGGGTTTAGGGATTTAAACTTCTTTTGCGTTTTGTTTGAGTTTCCTAAGCGTGTGGTGGGCTTCAGAGGGGAAGTTGTAGCTTCCACAAGGCTCACTGAAGTTTGGGGGTTTAGGGCATTTAGGGTTTAGGGCTTCGGGTTTAAACTTGTATCGGGCTTGATACGAAACTAAATGACGGTGTTATGGGGCTCTATAAGCCTAAACTTAATGCGACATTCCTTGGAATGCCTTTCGGCGCAGCGGCAATGTGCATCGCCGTAATTGGCATGCGCCCGTTCGGTCCCTCCCGAAGCAAAGGGGCGCCTGACCAGCCCTTCTCTGTGTTCACCCTGTGAAACACAGTTCCGGTCAAGGCTGTGGGGTCTCCATGATCTCCTCTTGCTCGTGGGACTCGTCAAGTGGCTTCCGCGTCCTCGTGTCCTTCAATGCAAAACCAAGGGCCGCATAGGGCCCTTAACAGCGTGTGAAATCCGACCTGCTTGGAGGGCTTGAGCCGCCTCGTTTGATGCACCTCCAGAACTGCGACCTCACGCTGCCACGGCAACGGTTCCACCCGTGCCGGCTGTGGCTCTGACATACCTGGCACATCCGGCTCAGCAATCGGCGAGGCCGCAAACGCCTCTGTGAGATCAGGGACCTTGGCTGAGTCCACAGAGTTGGGACTCGTAATGACCCCCTGCACCCTCTCCACCTCCTGATCCGCCGGCCCAAAGATGTCGGCATAGCCTGATGTTGTTGTCGTAGACGATGAGCTGGAAAAGCTAAAGTCTGAGGAGGAGGTTCCCGGCTGTGAGCTCTGTTGGGAGCTCGAGTCCATACCTGAACTGGACTCAGGCCTTGCTTTGGCCTTTGCCTTGGTTCCGCCACGCTGGCGGCCCGCTGCTGAAACAACCTCAACAACCATAAACCCTCAGCTTTACCTAGACTGCCCATAACCTATCACCCTGAACCCTAACTAACACACCACAATCACGGCAAGGTTTAGAGTGCCGGGTTTAGGGACTATAATCCCTAACATCGGGTTTGGGGCTTTAGGGTTTATGGCTTCGGGTTCGTGTTTCAAGCCCCGCCCTGTCAAACTCCCAGAGACTCCAATATCCGTTAACTAAGACATATTCCTTAAAACATACTAGGGATCCTACTATAATTTGAGGGTAGATATTCCTTAATTACCTCATAGTCGTAGAACCCCTTATAAATCCCTTTAAGGAACCATGAGGTATATTCCTTAATTAAGGGATGTTGGAGTCTCTGGGAAACTCCAGAGATCCGACCTGTGCGCTCGCCGACCTGTGGTTTTTGGAGCCACAGGTAAGGACACAGGGTTTGGGGTTTAAGCTATACCTTAGCCTTAACCTACCATGAGAATAGGGCTCCTTTGAAAGGGGTCTACAAGAGTTACTATAAGGGATCTATAAGGGTACTATAATATACAGGGTTTGGGGTTTAGGCTATACCTTAACCTACCAGAACCCTCCTTTTTCTTGTTCCTATGAATTCCAGATTAGGGTTCATTGTAAGAACATATAAGAAGCCACAGAAGAATAGGATATGGTGGTTTGATAGGGGCTGATATTTCAGGCTTTGCGGTTCAAAGACCACAATACATGAGGGAGTACCGCGTTCCCTCGTGAGATTGGGGATTGGTGCTTAGGGTTTGAGATGACATATGTACCAGTAAACCCGATCAAAAGGCCCGAAACACCCGTACAGTTGCCTGAACCGAAAAAGCGACACTACACAAGCAAAAGCCCATCCTGAAATTATCAAAGAAGCCCCTCGCAAACAAAGGACTGGGTACGTGGTTTGAAGTTTAAATCGGGGTGGGGGAGTTGCCGATGCAAATTCAGGTTTCCCTAAGTCAAGTTTCCAACAAAGTCTGGTGGCTGCGCCGTGTGCGTTTCAAGAGGCACATGCCTACATAGTCCGAACCTGTAGGCCCACCCCCTACAAAATAGTCAGTTATGACCTCAATATTTCACGGTATAACCCTTGAAACGGAAGGTTTTCGGATCCCAGGAAATCCCTGACATCTCAAGGGCAGCCAAAGGGCTCTCAGACTCCCCCAAGCTCACGACCAAGTGTCAGAACTTCTAAACCCAAGAGTAACTTAGGAACAAAAAGGGTGACCTTTTTGGTCTAAAGAGGGTTATAAGGGAACCTGAGCCCTAAAAAGGGGAACAAGGGCCGACTCTAGGTCCTAGTAACAGAGGGGCTGAATATCCTGGCCCAAGCAATGGCGATGTTCAGCCTTTGAAGTAAAGCTCTAAGGACTCACATTGTACGGATTTTGGGAACGAAGACCTACTACACAAGGCTGTTGGGCTATGTTGAGCATTAGGGTTGAGGTGTCGTAGGATTATATAGGTTTCACAATTTCACAAGGTTATAAAGGCTGCCCACTCAGCTGCTGAGCACATTGCCCCGCACCTTTGGTCGAGAGCTTTGGTCCCGCGTTTTTCTCATGAAGGAAGTAGCAATGACAGCTTCGCAAGCCAACGCGGCAAAACTCCAGTGATACAGGCTGCCGGTGAAACGTTGCGAGAGCCAAGTCCTACCTTTCGTAGCCTAAACCTTACCTGGACCCTAAGGAACACACCTTTTTAGGGTTCCTTATTATGATTTCCTTCTATGGGTCCTTAAAACGGTAGGTTATTTGTGGTTAAGGTAAACCCTAAATCCTAAACCAAAAACTCTTCGCCTACGAAAACCCTAAACCCTACCAGGACCTCGCAAGGCATCCTTGGGATCCCCTCAAGGTATCCTGAAATCAGAATGCCCGTCTGCGGTCGTTGAATCGCGGGCATGTTAGGTCTCATTTGGTTTAATAGAGCGTGGTACCCAGAGACTCCAATATCCCTTAATTACGGATTTCCCTAAATCATATTAGGCATCCTACTATAATTTAAGGTATATTCCTTAGTTAAGGGCTATTGGAGTCTCTGCGTAGGGGGGTCCAGGTAGCCAAAATGATTCCTCAAGTTCTCACGAAGGGTGTGTTGCCGTAGGCGACGAAGCCGAAGCTGAAGAGCAGAAGGCCAATGTTCAAGAAGGTGCCTGCTGCTGAACTCACCTGAACCTCCATGGTGGTCGTGGTTGTAGAGGTGGTGGTTGTGCTGGGGCACATGCTGGCGTTTGCACCTTGCATGGCCACCTTGTAGGAACCAGTACAGGAATCCAGAGATGGTTGCGCTACACAAACGTTGGGATCAAGGCTGCAAGATAGGCCGCTGTAGTAGCACATCACGAGCACGTCCCCCTGGCAAACATACTTAAAGCTGCCGGCACCCGCCATGCTGTCAGTGGTCGCGCAGACCTCGAGGGGATACACTGATATGTTTTCTGGCGTTGTTTCGCAGTCTTTGTCCGTGTAGTAGGCAAACGAAATTGAGTGAGCTGTCAACAAAGTGACCTTGGAGGTAGTCTTGTCCGCCTCATTACCACAATGGTCAAGCCAGTGGATCGCCATGTCTTGCGGGTCTGTGCAGTTGTTGTTTCCGTGCGACTCGATTTCTACAGTCACGGCGTGTGGGCGGGGCACGATGGCGATCGACTTAGAATCTTCACATCTGCCAACCTGCCCCATGACAGAGCTTTCCGTCCTCAAGGGCCGAGAGAACAAGCCTGAACTTGGTGTTTCTACTGAGTTCCTACTAGTAATTCGCCAAAACCTAAAACCCCAAAAGGCCCTAAAGCCTAGAGCCAATAAATCCCTAAAAGCTTCTAGTGTGGTCGCTACCTGCAGTGGCCTGGTATCACTTGCGCAGTCGCTGCTGTTGAACGAGTCCCTCATCACCCATTCAAACTGCATGGCACTCAATGCAGGCATGGCCAGAAAAAGCCCCAACCCCTTTCCCTTTGCCAGCATGTTCTCCGACAGCGGACAGGAAGAGCGACATAAACTCTGCACGATCTCGGGCCGAAAGCTTCGCATGTTTAGGGTTTTAGGGTTTAGGGATGTTGGGGGGATGAGGTGCAGGGTTTGGGGTTCTGGGGTAGGAATGGCGAATACCCATTGATTTCAAGGAGTATACCCTAGATCTTAATATTACGCTCCTTCTGACTCAAGGGGGGGTCCTTGGCTCTCTGTCTCTCTGGGTATCTAAACTCGTTTACACGCTTCAATAGTTGTTGAATTCATGAGCACTTTGAACTTGCAGCTTGGTAGGAAATAAGATTGTCCCAAAGTGTGTAAAGTGTACCCATGCTTAAACCCTGACACTGCACCCTTTAATATTCAACCCCAGTAAACCCGAAACCCTAAGCCCTAATCCCGAAACCCTAACCCTACCACAAAGACACGCAGAACACGAACACTCAGTTGCCGAGGTCGAGACGGCTGGGAGCTGCCAGCAGCCTGCCAAGCACTGACCCTGAAACTAAAACCGGAAGCTCCCCACCGAGACACCCGCTAGTCAAGCTTCTTTTAAAGGGATTTCTAGGGTTCGTTTAAAAAGTTTAATAATAAGGGTTCTATGATATAGGGGCCTTAATAATTAGAATTTTGGGGTATATCATACCATAACTATAGTAAGGAACCCTCAACATAGTATAGGTACTTGTCAAGGCCTCTCTTCGAGCTCGAAAGGGTCTAGGGATCTAGTTGAAGATCTTCGAGGTGGGTCCAGGTCGATTAGAACCCAGAGACTCCAATATCCGTAAATTAAGGAATATACCTTAAATTATAATAGGATCCCTAATATGATTTAAGGTCTATTCCTTAATTAAGGGATACTGGAGTCTCTGGGAATTCGTGCGCTGGGTGTTGGGAATCAGGCTTACGATCATTGTTTTGGGGACAAGGGACCGAAGGGTGTGGGCTGCAAACAACCAGCAATTCGATACTGCTGAATTCATAGTGATAATTAGAAGCTGGTTGTTTGAAGGCCTTTTTGAGGGACGGGGTATATAACGGCTTTGTAAAGAGAATGGGGAACAAGCGGCTCTGCAATACGGGTGTTTAGCAGCTTTCGTTTGCTAAGAAACCCGGGTAACTTGATTGGACTCTTTGGGGGCCGGCGGGGAGGTATAGTATAGCCCACCTGGTCCATATATGCTGCTACAAACCATTACGGAATTAGGCCCCAAAATACCATTCTAATCATGGTTTTGGGGACCTACTTCCATAATAGTAGTGTGTATGGACCGTCTTGAAACTATCATAAGATTGAGAACTATTGTGGGATCCTGCTGCTAATTATTCCGACCCCTTTCCTAGCTCTTGCCTCTCGGCCGTTGCTGCGAACATTCTGAATTCAATGTGTGAGGTTTTCTGGCTTCAGGGCTTGGGGGCGGGGTTTTGGAACCTATAGCGTTCTAGAGTTCTAGAGTGCAGAATTTTACATGATTTTCGGGTTGCGGGAAGGGAGTCTAGAGTCGTGAAGCAGGAACTGCCAGAAACGCTCGCCTGCTGCGCCTGCTGCTGCTGTTGCTGGAGCAATTGCTGTTGTAGCAGCTGCTGTTGGTTCATGTGCTGCTGGTTCATCTGTGGCTGTTGCTGGCCCATGGCCTGTCCCATGGACCCACCAGTCTGCTGCTGGAGCTGCATTTGCCTGCAAAGCAAGCCCAGGGACTCCAATATCCCTTGATGGGTGTTCCTTAAATTATAGTAGGACCCCTAATATGATTTAAGGAACATTCCTTAAAGATTTTAGTAGGATCCCTAATATGGTTTGAGGACTATTCCTTAAAATATAGTTATAGTAGGATCCCTAATATGATCTAAAGAATATTCCTTTATTAAGGGATATTGGAGTCTCTGGGAGGGGCAGACTTTCAGGCGCCACCGCATACTTCCTGCTGGAATCTGCCAGCCCCAAGGTTTGCTGCTGTTGATGATATAAATCCTTTAATGGGATCTATAAGGGTACCTTTAAGGGGCTCCTTTCAGGGATGTATAGGGTTCTAGGGTTTCGGGTTTAGGGATATAAATCCTGCATTACCCATAATAATAAGGAATATACAATTAGTCCCTATTAAGGTAATGCAGGATTTATACCATCAGCCGTATCACGGAGAATAACAACAACTGTATGGGTAGTTCTCTAACCTAGGGTCTCTGGTTTAGGGCCCTTGTTATAAGAGAGTCGTACTATTCTTGGGAACATAAAAGTAGCCCTATTCGAGAACTACCTGTATGCTGATTACAGTACGGTCGCCATCGAGACTAGCAACAACAGTTCGTATTTCAATATTCAACAAGACAAGCAAGCAGAACCATCGCTTGAAGTCCAGGATGAAAAGATGACGAGGAAGAGGGTGCCAGGTGCTACCCATACCCTAAACCCTAAACCCTCAACCCTCAACCCTGAACCCTAAACCCTAAACCCTAAACCTTAAACCCTACCGAAGCTGCAGCACAGTGTGCACGTGCCACAGTTGATGCGCTTTTTCTTCAGGGCTTACCGTGCCCGGGCTCCCAAAGTCCAAGATGGAAGCAAAGGGAGCTGTTTAGGGTTTGGGGTTTAAGGGTTTAAGGGTTTAGGGCTTGGGGTTTAGGGTTTAGGGTTTAGGGTATGGGTAGCACCGTCCCTACACTTCTTAGTTGCTGGGTTTAGGGTTTAGACTTTAGGGTTTAGGGTTTCGGACATACGGTTCTAATGTACAATAATGATTAACTTAGTTGCTGAGTTCATAAGCCCCAAAAAGTGTACACTTCTAGTTTTATAGTGGGTCGCATTATCCCAAAAAGTGTAAAGTGTATCCACTCAGCTACTAAGTACGCTTACACTACCCCCCCTCAGAACCATAATAAGCAAGGGATCTTTGTTATATTCTCTTGGGTCTTTATGTGAACAACATGCAAAACAACTCAGAAGGAGACTATAGACAACCGTGGTGCATTATGATGACAGGTTTTTGGCACGAGGCAGCTGAAGGCGGATGCGCTAAGGTCCTTGTCAGAGAGGGTCTCGCACTTGGACCATAGTATAGGCTGTACGGCACTGAGCTCCGGCAAGCAACAAAGGTAACTCGAAGTTACAAACCTCTCCCATGCAAAAAGGGACTATACAACAGGGAAATGGGAAAAGCACCAGGCTTCACAGCACACTGACCCGAAATGAAAGTCTACATACCAAGTTAGCCCAGCGGCAACTGCTGCTGCTGAAGCTGCTGCTGTTGCAGCTGCTGCTGCTGCATGGGCGTCAGCTGCTGTTGCGCCTGCTGTTGAGGGAACCTGAAGGGACGAATGGAAGTACGTACTAGAGGGGCCTTAATGGTTTAAATAGGGTTTGGGGGTATGTTATACTATAATATACTGAATTGTAATAAGGAGCCTCCAAAACGGTATTGGTTATTTAGGTCAGTACATTACATAGCTCCCTAAAACAACCCAACTCGCAATCCGGTAGAGCATTAAATTACCGTTCTCCCTCAGATCTCTATTGTCTATGGCCTACTTGTCGGGTATCATGGGGAACTAAAGGTTAACCTTTTTCATAATACAAGGACTATATAGGGATTATACTACCCCAAAAAGGTTAAAGGTTACCTACTCTACTTCTAGGATGGGCACTGGACTGGCGACCCCTCTAGCCCCTGAACCCGCGACCCTCGACACTAAACCCCAAGCCCATAAAGCCATGAAGAAGTCCGATTACCCAAAACGCTACTAAACCCACGCTAGAACCTCTCGACCCGAAACGACGTACCCTACACCCCTCATGCCATAGGCGCCCTACCACTGTGGGGTCTAGGGGTTAGGGTATAGGGTTTAGGGTTGTGAGGTCGCTGGTCATGGGCAGGGTGCTAAGCTAAGGGACGGAGATCGATAGCTTGGGTGTTGAAGCTCTAGGATAAGAAGTATTGACTGAGGAGTGATGAGGCATGCATGTTGCAATAGGTCCCCTAACTTCTAAACCGTGGACTTTCCTAGACCCTCCACAGTACATTAACCCCTAGACCCTAAACCCTAAACCCTTAACCCTAAACCCCTAAACCCTAAACCCCCAGACCCTATACTCGAACGAAGCCTAACCCCCGAAGCCCTCCACACGAAAGCCTAAACAGCTCTCGCCCTAAATTCGCAAACCTCTCACCCCAACACCCCTCAACCCCCAAGCACAAACCTTGGTCCTAAGCTTTAAAGCCCTAACCTTTTTCTCAAACCCCCCCCCCCAAACCCTTAAAGAAATCCGTAAAGAACCTCTGGAAGAAAGCTCTAAACCCCCGACCCCCAATGTATCAGCTCATCCCAACAGCTCACTGCAATATAGGGGCGTGAACATTCAGAGTCTAGGATTCCTGTAACGTAAAGGATTGCAACAGCTTATTAAGAATATATATATGAGCTAAATGGGCCTGAAACGTTCGAATAGGGTTCTGGGGTATAGTCTTGTTGCACAGCTGTAACAGGAGCCCAAGGGAATATGTTGATCACTCGGGATCGAGTCGTTCATCTTCAAGAAGAGAACAGGGCTTAGCAGGCCATCAAACACGGTCGCAGGCTTTTATACCACACACACAGTCGACGTGTCAAGCTTCTGAAG
>BGNK01006757.1:0-23631 GCA_003297005.1 Symbiodinium sp. clade A Y106 | reverse complement strand
CGTCCTTCCCTACCCTGCGCAAAGGATGACACGCACAAATCAAGAAGTGCGAGATCGATGGAGGCCATTTCTTGCTTGAGATTAGAAAAGAGGTTTTTGTAAAGGCTCACCCTAAACCCAAAACCCTGAACCGAGACCTCCTCCTTGACACCCGGCAGCTGCGCTCGCTGCCCCAGGTCGCGCTCCTGCAGTCTGAGGACTATACCCGAAACCCTGAACTCTAAACTTTAAACTCAAAACTATACTGACCATACCCTAAACATCCCTAAGCCCTAAACCCTGAACCCTAGAGTCGAAACTATACTAACTATACCCTAAACCCTGTCGCTTGTTTGCCCTAAGCGACACGGGTTGTTTAAGGCAGCGGCTCCCAGCGAAGTACTTGAGGCTTTCCGTGGTGGTTTAGGGTTTAGGGTTTAGGGTTGCTCCTGCTTCAGGAGGCAGGATTTCTCGAAGCAAGTCGCGACCGTCAGCTACGAGAATCTCGGTCGGAACCGAGAAGGATCCAGGAAGCCCTGAAATACGAAACCCCGAACTCCACACCTTAGCCCAAAAGAACCCGAGCCTAGAACGCTTGATCCACTGGTGAATTTTACTGTTTCGGGCTCCGGCATAATATAGGACCTAGATAATCACCAGTGCTATTGTTTTTGGAGGGAGGGTCCTTATTAAAATCGTAGTGTAATACACCCCCAAACCCTATTCTAATCAAGGAAGACCCTATATCCTAGAACCCTTATAGTAGTCCTTAGGAACCCTTAAAGGAAGCCTTTACCCTAGACTAAAAAAAACTATACTTCGAATCGGATCTCGAGACCCAAAGCCACGTCCTAAGCTCCCAGGACTGACTCCCTCAGACTCCTGCCCTAGAGCATCGGAACTCTCGAGCCTGAGCCGTGAGCCGTGAACTTGAACCCCAAAACCCCCAAAACCCGCTAAACCCTAAACCCCGGCAAACTCACACCCTAAACCTCTAAACAGCCTTACCCGAAACCCTAAACCCGCAAACAACAACGAAACTCGAAAGGGCTGGCCTCCTCTTTCACAAGCTGCCATTGAGGCTGCTGATGCCAACCCCCTTCCTGCTGCTTGAGAGCAAGGGGTTTAGGGTTTAGAGTCTAGGGTTTCGGGCTTAGGGTTGAGGGCTTAGAGTTTGGGGTCTAGGGGGGTTGGGCTTCCCAGGCTTTGCGTGTAGGGCATCCGGGGTATGAGCTTAAAGCGCCGGGTTCAAGGGTTTCAGCTTTCAGTGCACGCGAGGACTTGAGACTTAACTCTCTGTGATGCCCCACCGCTCGTAGGCACTAACCACTAAACTATCCTGTTGCTATGCTGCCCACAGTTACTCCTGCTGGCAAGGTACCAGTCGTCAGTGTTGACATCAAAAGCCCGACTCAGTTCTATCAAAAAAGACATGCTTTCGCTGATGCCTATCATCGTCGCTGCAGACGAAGTAGCTGTTCTGATGGAAGTCTCTCCTCATCTAGTATTGTCAGTCTACTGGTACTAAACTAGCACTTGTACTGGTGCCGCAAGTACTACTACCACTACAGGTACTTCGAGTACCACTGGTACGAATAGTCGTGCGTGTCGTAGTCGCGGTCGTCGCAGCAGCAGTCGTCGTCGTCGTCGCGGTGGTGGTGGGGGTGTTGGTGGAAGCAGTAGCAGCTAGTAGAAATACTTGAAGCCTAAACCCTAAACCAGAAACCCTAAACCAGAAACCCTAAACCCTGAACCCTAAACCCTGAACCCTGAAGTTGAAGGTCATCAGCTACGGTGCTCGCTGTCCCGCCTCACGCAGGATTCCAATGCTTTCTGGAGTTGTCCTGGCAGCCCCAAACTATACTGAACTTAGACCCTTGGCAAAAATTAGAATTTTAGCTGTTTCTTAGGGATTGTACTGCCTTAAAGATTTTAAAATATCTCTAAGCACCCTTATATAACCCTTTGGGCTCCGGGTTTAAGGCTGGGTGCTTTAGGGTTTAGAGTTCAAGCCTTCGGTTTTGTTTGAGCTCCTTACGCTTGAAATGTACATGTCTCTTCCCGGGGGCTGGGACCGTCTGGTTCGGATTCTCACTACTCGGATTCTTGCGGAGCTCCTTGACAGTGGCTTCAAGCTCCTTGTCTTGTTCTCGGCAGCCTTGAGCAACTTGCGCTTGTGGTTGATTTTTGCCGTCTTTTCCTGCAGCAGCTTCTCGGCCTTCTGCGCGCGAGTGAGAGCCTCATTCCGCTGCTTCCTCATCTGGTCTTTCTCCTTCTGCAGCTCAAGTTTGTCTTCCCGCAAACGTCGGTTGTCTTCCGGAGCTGCGGCGAGATCTTCATCCAGTCTCGCTACCTGCGCACGCGCGGTGCTCGTGGCGGACCTTATCCGGGCCGGCATTGCCAGTAGCTGGATATCCTCTCCACAAGGGTCGCCAAGCCATGGTTCGCTCCGCACGATTTTAACAAGGAGCCTGTCTTGAATCTTCGGGTTTAGGGTTGAAGGCTTAGGGTTTAGGGTTTAAGGTTTACTTTAGGGTTTAAGGGTTCAGGGTTTAGGGTTTAAGGCTTGAGGTTGAGGGCTGTGGAGGGAGATGTAGGGTTAAAGGCTTGGTTTGGGCTTGAAGATGCGCTGTCCCTCCTGCTTTGCTTAAGGGCACAACTGCAGGACATCTAAGCCTTAAGCCCTAACTAAACAGGAAAGGGAGGTTTGCTTTGCTGGCCGATACCATACACTGCAAGGTGCCCAAAGTTGAGGAACCCTGCTAAGGTTTAGAGTTCAGGGTTTAGGGTTAATGGCCTAGTCTTAGGTTTGGGTTCGGGGTTCAGGGATTCACGGTTTAGAGTTTAGGGTTTAGGGTTTTTGGGGCTTAGATTAGGGTTCAGTGATTGGGGTTTAGGGCTTGAGGGTAAACCTGCGAGCTTCAGAGTCGGTGCATGAAGCCTCGACCTCGATACAACTAGGGTTTAGGGTTCAGAGTATCAGACACCCAAACGCAGAAAATCGCCAAGCCAAGCCCCAAACGTCTCAGCCAAAACGTTAGTTCCCAGACATCCTCCCATTTGTACATTATGCCTGTTGAAAGTAGGTACTGAGCTGGGTGCCACGGGATCATAATGTAGGAACCTGATTAAGAAACCCTGGGCCTATGACCCCAAAATAGTAGGATCCATATAAGGAACCCTAATAAAGGCCCAAGGTTTCTTAATCAGGTTCCTACATTACCTTATTCCATACGGATGCCCGGGGTCTGCGACTTCGCTGTTTGCAAAGAGAGGCCTTAGGGTTGGAAGGCTAAGTATAGGGGCCTTGAAAATTAGAATAGGGTTTTGGGGCCCGTCGTACCATAAGTATAACAAGGAACCTCTAAAATAGTATCGGTAATTATTCAGGCCCCTATAGTAGGTGTAGGATTTGCGGCCAGAAGTTGGAAGATCCTGCTGCTGCTGGTCTCCGATTCGGTGGAGGACTCCTGCAACAGATACGGAAAAGGTTTAGGGTTTAGGGTTTGGGAAATTGCGGTGGTATAACCCTAAACCCTACACCCTAAACTCTTAACTCTAAGGCGTTGTATGCCTTCGTCAGCATTCTCAAGGATGAGGGCTTAGTTCCAGCCTCCTGAGTCTGGTATCGGGACCGCTCAAGGTTTGGGTAGTTCTCCAATTTAAGATCCCTTTTCGGGTGCTTTGTTGTCAGGGCGCCATAATATTTTGGAGACCCAAGATAAACCCCTAAACCCAAACTCCTAAAGCCCAAACCCAAACTTTAAAGCCTAAACCCAAACTCTAAAGGCGACCCTTGTTGAGAGAACTCACCATTCCGAGCTGAGGGCCTCCAGCTTCGGGGCCTCAGGCCACGAATCTCAAGCAATCGGTTTGGGGTTTAGGGTTTAAGGTTTAGGGTTTAGGGTTTAGGGTTTAGGGCCCTTATCCCGGTCCCTAAACCCTCCAGCCATAAACCCTAAAGCCAAACCCCTCAACCTCCCACCCTAAACCTTCGACCTCATGCCCAACGCACGCAACAGTCCCACAAACCTCAAACTCAAACCTTTCTTATCTTTAAACATCCTTAAACCTTTCTTATCTTTAAGCATCCTTAAACCTTTCTTATCTTTAAACATCCTTAAAACTTTCTTATCTTGTAAAATCCTTAAACAGTAAACCAGGAACCGTCAACCTGAAACCCTAAGCCCTCAACTTTTGACCCTAAACGCGCCACCTGAAACACCTGAAACCCTAATCCCTGAACCATCTGCCTCAAACCCAAAACCCGCAACCTCAAGCCCTAAACTAGGGCCCCAAAACAGCACATAAGCAACAATTAGGATAGGGATATCCCATATAAACCCCCTTATAGTGAAGCCCAATAAGGTAGGGATATCCCATTTTCTGCTTATGCTTATGTGCTTTTGGGGCCCCAAATAAACCCTCAACCTTAAACCCTACAGCCTCAACCTTACAGGGCTGGAGGCTCAGGTTTAAGGACGTGCCCTTCTGCCGTGGCCTGACGGACCTGACGTGATGGAAGCGGCGGCGGTGGTGGAGGGGGACGTGACTTCTCCTGTTTTAGGGCTTAAGGCTTAGGGTTTCGAGTTCAATGGGGCAAGGGATTATAGCGTTTAGGGTCCAGGGTTTGAGGGGTTAGGGCTTAAGGCCTAAGGCTCACGGGTGCTTTTTGGGGATGTAGAAGACTCGAGGTGTTTACGGGAATTTCGGAAGGGCACTTGGGATGTAGTGCTCAGGTCTTAAGGGCTGCAGCTTCCAGCGTGTAGTGCCAGGGGCATTGGCTTCGCGAGAATTGATCGCAACAGCATTGAGGGGCCAGGTTGGGGTTAGGGTTTAGGCTTCAGGGTGTTGGGGCCCTGAACTGGTTAGGGTTTAGGGTTAGGTTCCAAGGTCAGGGCCGAGAATCTCTTACCAGCAATAACAGGCTGACGGTAGCTGCTGTAACAACAGTAATGCACCTGACATCTAGGAATACCAAGAGATAGTGGCTGCAAAGACATATACACTAATATAGGGGCCGAAATAATTACCAATATTATTCCTAGGGTTCCTTTTTATAGATATAGTATAATGGGCCCCAAAATCCTAGTCTAGTTATTAAGGCCCTTATATCAGCCTGTATCAAGAACACACCAAGGTTAAGACGACGACCCAAATTTGGCCGCGAGTACATGGTAGTCATATTCCCTAGAGCTATAAACGATACACCCCTTAGAACCATAATAGAAATAGTATTTTAAAGAATCTCTTGGTCAATGCACAAAAAATACTTCCTAAGGAGACCATAGTAACTATAGTATATTCCGTATCATACCCCCAGCAATCCCGGCCTGACTATCGAGGCGCCTCTGAATGACTCTAAAACACACGCACCCCTGAACCTTCGGAGGAGCTTAAGGTTTTAGGATTTAGGGTTTAGGGTGTAGGGCCCGGCTGAGACCCTGAAACCCAAAAGCCGAACTGTTTGCCGTAGGGTTTAGGTTTAGGGTTTAGGGTGTAGGGTTTAGGGTTTAGGGTTTAGATGATGCAAAAAACCTGAAAGCCTCAAACCCAAACCCTCCAAAAGCCGTCCCTCTAAAGGCCCTAGAACCCTACCTTGACAAAAAAACCTTTCGACATGCTGACGGCCCAACACTCCTTGCCCGGCGGAAGGATATGTATCCCTCTCAGTGCAGGAATAACCTGCAGAGGTTTAGGAACGTGCACTCGCCGGAGCCACACTTATCCCTTCATGCGGGATGCTCTTATCTGTAACATCCTTTGCCTGGGTTGCTCGTTAATCGACAACATCTCTTGATGCCACCTCTAGCAAAGTTGCTTCCAAGACCAAAGCTGCAAAATGAGTACCTTTTGGTGAAGCGTTTCTTGTCCAACCCCGCAGGGGGTTTATGGTTTAGGGTTCAGGGTTTAGGTGGCAACCCTTGCGATGCACAGCTAGCAAATTCGGGGCGTCCCCTGTCTGAGGTGCAGATTCGCCTGGCCCAGGTTGCTACTGGCATGCCTGAGCCCCTGATTTAGGGTTTCAGGGTTTGGGTTTAGAGTTTTGGGGTTTAGGGTTTCGGGTTGAGGGTTTTGTCAACCTACAATGTCGTTTCTCGCGCCGGGGTGTGAACTAAGGAGAATGTAGGTCATCAGCGGGTTATTAAAGCTGAGATTTTCCACCTGCACATAAAGGCTGGTGTTGTAGCCAGACTCCAACATTCGAGCACACATATCGGAAAGTTTGGTGTTCTGAAACTGCATCTACAGATCTGGGCAGAAGCACCGAGGGAAGCATAAGGTCAATGACGAAAGGGCACAGACAGTAATGACCACGAAGATGAAGATGTAAATGAAGGGGATGATAATGATGACGATGATGGTGATGATGCTCATGACGATGATGATGATGATGACGGCAAGCTCATTCTGAGTGTTTGCTTCATGTGTGTGCTATGTGTGTCTGCGTCTATGTATACATATGTACGTGTATATATATGTACAGATAGATATACATGTACAAGTGTACAAATAAATAAATATATATATATGTATATATATATATACATATATATTTGTATGTGTATATATATATACACACATGCACATTTTGCACACCTGCAGCAAAACGCTTGGTTACGTTGAAAGTGTCCGTCGTCGTGCCTTCAGGCAAAGTCCTACACCACATCACCAAGCACGTGTGCATACGGGTTGGTTCCTTCTTAGGTCCCCGAAATAGTACGGCACCCTTATAAACAGAACCCTACAAGGGACCCTAATTTAGAGAACTACCCATACACACACCTCCACAAACCCTTACCCACTGTCCAGAGGCGCCAGGCCTTCGGCTTTTCCGCCTGATGCAGGCTTCTGGGGCGGTTATTTTCTGGGCTTTAGGGCCAAGCATTGGGACCCAAACAAGTCGACTTTATGCGGGAGGAAGGGGTGATTGATTTTCATTAAAAAAGAACTACCCCCAATATTGAATACCATTTTGCGGGAGCACTTGGCACCCGAAGAGGAGGTTTTAAACGGGCCAAGACTACGGTACAAGTAGGCGCTATTAGGGAGACACAACATTCCAACAAACAAGGGACCTATAGCTAATTACTTATCCTGTATCGAACCTCTCTCACTCTCTGTGGCTATCTCGCAGAGTTTACAGTAATACTAGAAATCGTACGTGTACCAATACTGTACCAATACTAGTAAGAAGTAATAGCTAAAGCAGTAATACTAGTCGTCATCGTCGTAGTAGTAGTAGTAGTAGTAAATGCAGTACGAGGAGTAGCAGTAGTAGTAGGAGGAGGAGGGGCAGGAGGAGGAGGAGGAGCATTTGTGATGGTAATATTGGCAATAATCGCGACTGGTAATCGCAATAATCGGAATACTCGTAGTGGTAGTCGTCGTAGTAGTAGTAGTAGCAGTGTAAGTTGTAGAAATAATGGTAATACTAGGGATAATGGCAATATAATAGAAGGTCGAGTAGTAACTGCAAGGGGGAAAGAAGGGGTAGAAGAAACAGCAACAGCAATTGTAAGAGTACTGTTGATAGTAATAGTACAAGTGTCAGTACAGGAATAAGAACACCAGTAAGGCCAGTAATTATGCGATCATAAACACCGAACGGTGAAGGGGCCTCAAACAGCACAATACCACTACTTACAGGTTAAAGGGTTCTAATTGCACGGCTTCCACAAAGGTTCCATAAGTGTTCTCCAGGATTTTGGAAAGAACACCATTGTTGTCGAAAATTTCCACCGCACCTCAGCGGGCCTGCCGCGCGGGCGCTGCGGCGAACATCAACTTAGGCCTCTTTGCCCTAACGTAGGACCCCCCCCCCGCCCGGTGTCGTTTAGAATAAAGGGTCCTGGTGCAAAACAATCGAAAGTTCAGTGCTTGAAACCACCTTATGGCAAGCTCTAATGCTCGAAGAAGCCAGGCCAGGCCCCACGGCCCCCACGAATCCTGGAGCAAGCTTGCCTCGAGAAGCTTTTCGTACTCTTTCCCACCCTCTTCCTCATGTTTGGGATGGCTCCATTCCAAGTCCTCGCACAGCTGCGGTCAGGTGGCTTCGGATTGTGCATGGTCTGGTGTGGGGACATGTTTGTGTGTGTGTACTTATATACACACACAGAATGGCATGTATGTATATATATATATATATGTATATACACATACTTTTATTTGTCTAATTACTTATGTACCTATTGACATATTGATATTTATTCATTTACATTTATTTGCATTATAACTTTTTTGCATACATATATACATATATGTATACAGACGTGTGTCCATGCATAAGTAAGCACGGTCGCATGTGCATTCGCACGCGGACCTGCATGTGCAAGTGTCTCTGCGTGTCTGCTACACGGGCACACGGACTCATGCATACACGAGTGGTTCAGGTGCCTGCACTACAGGGGTTGGCATGGTTTGCCTCTCGGGTGCAGATGCCTGCGACTGAGTGCATATGCCTATGTGCACGTGCCTGTCCCTGGCCGCACTGCGGCTTAAACAAGCAAGAAACACACATGCAGCCTACACAAGCCAGACATGATGGATGCATTATTGCGTACATATATATATATATTATATATATAGATAGATAGATAGATAGATAGATAAACAGATAGAAAGATATGCACCAAGATACGAATGCATGCATGTGTAAGCATAGATGCTCATGCATATGTAGATATTCATGCATACTGCATGCTTAGCTGCATACCGAGAGAGATATAGCAAACATGCATGGCAGGCTTCAGGCACATGTACATACTTGCTGTAAAGACACGCCCTATATTCTACTGAGACAGTAGTATTGTCCGCTTTATCTTGTTTCATTTTGGATAAGTTTGATTTTAGATAGTCTATTATCACCACCGGTCCTCTCGTATGGAGCGCACAGTCGTGGCGATATACGCGCTCGGCTTTTTTACGTTGCGCCAGTGCTCTTTGTTGTAGAGCTGCCGATATAGCGCCTGTAAGGGTGTGGGGTTTAGGGTTTAGCGTTTAGAGTTTAAAAGCTTAGCATTTAGGGTTTAGGGTTTAGAGCTTAGGGTTTAAGGTTCAGGGTTGAGGGACCCCGGAGACTTAACCCTAACCCCTATATTCTCCTCAAACTCTAAGCCGCCAAACCCTAAACCCTAGCCCAACCAATCGAGAACACAACTTCCTGTTCCTTTCAGGTGTCAGAGCTGTTCGGGTTGAGGGGTTGAGGGCTTCGACAGTTCCTAAACCCTGAAGCCCTATTGAGCGACTGCAGCAGTGTCATCCCGCGTGAGGCAACCCTAAACCCCTAAACCCCTAAACCCTAAACCCTGAAGCTCATGTGCCGTAGCAGCTGCCGGGAATAAAGCGTCACAAGGGCCAGAAGAGGTGCCGAGAGATTTATGGTTCATGGTTGACAGTAGAAGCTTTAAAGTTGGAACATTATAGTCCTGATGCCCTTAAGGTAAAGTATAAGGGATCCTAGCGGTCCCAGCACCGATCATCCTAAACCCTAAACCCTGAACCCCAAACCTTAGACCCTAAACCTTAAACCCCAGCACTGATCATCCTAAACCCATCTTTGGGGTTCACTTTACGGGGCCTCCAGGGTTCGAGAAGGGAGGTTTTAAGTGGTCCTATAAGGATCGGCACCTATGTAAGAGGGTCTGCATGTTACCGGAAACTGAGGGTTCTAGAAGGGATGTATAGTGGTTCTATGAAGGCTCTATGAGCAGTAATATGGGAGTTTCCGAAAATTAGGGGTACTGTATTTTGGGGCCCTGTTTCTCAGGATCCTACTATTCAGGGTACCATATTAGCATCCCCTATATTCGGAAACTCCCATATAGGCACCCACATAAGATAGTCAGCCTTGGCATTTTGCTAATAACACAAAGATGCCAACGGGATGATCGGTGCACCATTATTATCGCAGATGCAACGCGATCGTCCGCTTGTGATCTCGATGAGGAGGATGATGATAAAAAAAACGTGGCCATAATCGTGAACATGATCAAGCTGATAGTGACAATGAGAGTGACGATATTTCGAAGATGAAGACAATGATGGGAATGACGATGGTCATGATCATGATGATGATGATAATGATGAAACTCGTGATGATAGTGATAATGATGATGATGATGATGCAGATGATGGAAGATGATGATGATGATAATGCAAGTGATGGTAATGACGATGATCATCATCATCATGATGACGGCGGGGACTTCATGTGGCTCAGGAAACTTAGTACTGCAAGACCCGCTTTCTGGAAACAATTCGAACAAGCACAACGACTTCACGGCACGAACATGAGTTGCTGTGCGCACTGGGGCCGTGCACTCGACACCCAGACATGCATGTTAAAAATGTTGGGCAGTCGGCAGCTTCAGAAAGCAAGGGACCGTAACATAGACCCTTGTTAATTGCTCTAGTAACGTAGTAGAAGGACCCCTTGCCTTAGGAGTTCGCATTTCGATGTGTGTGTGTGTGCGTGCATAGCGCTTCGTTGCTTTGAGCCCCAAATCCCCTTGTAGTTTCGCCTGCCCCAGAGCACTCATCACTGAACCGACAACCAAAATCCGAAGCACAAAGCTGAACCCCAAACCCCGACCTAAAACCCTAGCCTAACTTCCATATGGGAGTTTCCGAATAATGGGGCACCCTAACATAGTACCCGAAAAAAGTAGGATCCTTATTATAAGGACCCAAAATAAAGGTACCCTAAGTTTTGGAAACTCCCATATCATCCCAAACCCCTGAAGGTTTAACTCAAACCGGCCCAATCGTACCGCCTGCCTGTTGGACGCACGGCTGCTCGTCAAGTATCAGCCTTTCCGCGTCCTGCATGGCAAGCAGTAGAGGGAGTTCGGGCCTGGGGATGTAGGGTTTAGGGATCAGGGGTTTCAATCGAGCACTTCTAGTAGCTCCCACTTCCATGCAAGAAAACACTCTGTTCAATCCTGAACTTGGCACCCTCAAACCCGCAAAACAAAAAAAAAAATCTAAAACCTAAAGCCCTCAAAACCCTAAACCCCTGGCCCCAGTTTGAAAGACCCAAAGCCCTGGCCCTAAACCCAGGTGTCTGCAATGAGTTGAGGTTCCTTGAGGGACAGGTTGGGCTGGACCTTTTGCCTCGAGTAGAGCAACCGCAGAGATAGATAGATGAAGGGATAGATGGATGGATGGATGCATGGATGGATGCATCGATGAACCCATGGTTGGATGGATAGATGGATAGGTAGATAGACAGATCCGACAGACAGGCAGATACGCAGACAGGCAGACAGACAGGCAGACAGACAGGCAGACAGGCAGGCAGACAGGCAGACAGAGTGAGTGAGTGTGTGAGTAAGTGATTGCTGGGTTGGTTGATTGATTGATTGATTGATGGATCGGCTGATTGATTGCAGAATTTATTGATTGATGTGATCCTTGAGATAAAGGGCTTAGAGGGCCATGGTAGAACTTAGAAGTAGTACTCGCCATTCTGTGGCGAGCATCGTCTCGGCGACGGCAGCGGCACAAAAAACAAAGATAGGGTTTAGGATTTAAGGTTGAGGACTTCGCCTATAAGGATAGCACAGAAGCCTGAATTATTAGTAACACCTTTTCCTTAGGTCCCTTATAATGGCTATACTATAACAAATCTTCGAATGCTATTCTGATAAACAAGGCCCTTATGCTAAACCTTGGAAAGACCCGAAAGAATCACATAAAACAAAAACTTAAAGCCCCTTTAAAGGAACCCTTAGCAGCATGCCTCATCCAATTCCAGGTTCTGCCTCAGCCACGTCAGAGTGCAAGACTCGAACCCAAGAAACCCGGGCGAAACAACATGAACCAGTCTGCCTGAAAAAAGGATCAGCAGGGCCTGCGGCTCAGGGCTTAGGGTTTAAACGACATCCTCTGACTTAAAGTCCCCGAAGAATGCGTTTGCCTCAACCCTAGACCCGACGTTTAGGGTTTAGGGTTTAGGGTTCTTTCGGTTCCTCAATCCGAGCATGAGTGAAGTCGTACTCACCTAGGGGCGAGCATCCCCCTCACCGGAGACTCTCGGCCTGAAAAAATGTACAAGGCTTGGGGAGCCTTAGGGTTTCGGGAGCCTTAGGGCTTTAGGGTTAAAGGCTCAGGGTTCAAGGTTGAGAGTTTCAGGTTTCGCGTTTAGGGTTGAGTTCCTGAGGGTTCAAGCACAGGCCGTTTAGGTCTTGGGCATCTGCTAAGCCTGCCATCTTGCATTATGTTAGCTTATCTTATCCTCCATTCTACTACACTATCATAGACTTGACTATACTAGGTCATATTATAGCATATTTCAAATATGCTATAATATGATCTAGTATAGTCGAGTCTATGATAGTGTAGTCAATTTGGGTCGAAACCAGAATCCATGATTAGGAAAACTCCTGCTTTTTCTCAGGGCTCTGAACACGGAGCCGACTCTGGAGCCGGGCTTATCCACGGGTGCCTTGATCATAAAACCCTAAGCGGTTCGGTCTGAAGGGACCTTCATAACTAGAATAGGGCTTCGGCAGCGTTTAAGGGCTTAGGGTTTAGGCTTTAGGGTTTAGGGTTTAGGATTGAGGGTATGTTATACTATGATGCTATACAGCGATACCAGGCCCCTGTATATAGCTGCGTCTGGCTTGCGACCGGGGTGCAGAATCCAGTCCACGTCTTTTCTGCGATCCTGCAAAGAAAGGATTACTGTCAATACTAAACATTCGACCATGGCTGTAGCCTAGCACAAAAGCAGCCTGATTAGGTGAGACCGGTCAGGGTTTAGGATTTGGGAGGGCGGGAATTTAGCTGGCACACATGGAAGATCTGGAGGTCGAAACATCAACCCAAAACCTCTGGACTCCCTAAACTCTAGACCCCTACACTCTAACCTCTAATTAAATGCCAAAGCCTAGCCTCTAAACCCCCAAAATCCAAGCCCTAAACCCTGAAGGAGAATCGGGTTTTGGGGCCCGTAATACTATAACTATAATCAGGGACCTGCAAAATAGTACAGGTAATTATTGAAGCCCCTGTATTACCAGCCCTACTTGGAAACCTTAGCACCAAGAGCCGTGGACCGCGCGTTTAGTTTGGACTTGGGTCCTGAATCCGTAAAGCTTTCTTGAACTGAAGGCTTCGGGTGTAAGGGCAGGGTTTAGGGTTTAGGGGCTCAGGGGTTCAGGGTGTAGGGTGTAGGGTTTAGGGTTTAGAGTTCGGGGTCGGGGTTGGGTTTTCGGGTTTGGGGGCAGGGTTTAGGGTTTAGGGCGTAGAGTTCGCGGTAGGGGTTGAGTTTTCGGGTTTAGGGAAAACCCTGGGCCCAGGGCTTGCTGGTTGGGCTTGGCGCTTACGGTCCTGAAGGGGCTTGCCAGTTCAGCTTACAGGGTTGGATGATTATCCTGGGTTGTTCTGAATCCCAAGCAATTGTGGCGTTTAGGAATATTGGAACAGAAACCTGACCCTTATTATCAACGCTTGATGCTGTTGAATGCCAGCTTTGCGTTTGGATCAGGGCTGTCTCGAAATCCGAGCCAAGCTCCCGATTTCAGTCTAGCACTAAGGGCATCCAAGCCTTAGGGTGTGGGTTTTGGGCTTGGGTCTAGAACTCCGAGCCCTAAACCCCTCATCCTATTCTCAAAACCTGGCACCCTTCATCACGGTTTAGGCTTTAGGCTGTAGGGTTTTAGGGTCCTTCATCCACGATCCTCCACTCCTACTCCTACCGAAGTTGCTTTCAATGCGAGTACTATGTCTTATAACAGTACCTACAAAGGGAACCCTAATTCAAGAGGAAGGCCTTGGCTGAAGTGCACCTGACAGTAAACCAAGGGCCCCCCTTGTCATTGTAAGAAACCCCGAACCCGAAGACCTAAATCCCGAGCCAGCCCCGTAAGACTTGTCTGAAACTTGTGCTCAAGAAAACAAACACTACCTTGAGAAAGCCGGCCCCCAGTTTAGGAAATCGAAACCCGAAACCCGAAAGCCTGAACCCAAAACCCTACACGCTGAACACCACAGTAGACCTTCTCGAACCTCTCCCTGTTGGCCCGCTGGGGGTCGTTAGTCGCCTCGTTCCAAGCTGAAATGGCTGCTTGAACGAGTTCGGGGTTGATCCACACAGTTAGTTGGCCCTAAACCCTAAACGCCACAGCCAAAACCCTAAGGAGATCACCTTAAACACTACAAAGGTGACCCTAAACCTTAAAGAGATCAACCTGAACCCTGAAGGTTTATGATCTGAGCCTCGAGGTGTCGGGCTCAGGGCTTCAGGGGTTCAGGGGTTCAGGGCTTCAGGGGTTCAGGGTTTGGGGCTTTGGGGTTTAGGACCCGGCTTGCTCGCCTCCGAGCCCTAAAAGCCTACGCAAACCCGATACACTCTCAACCTTGAACCCTAAACCCGACACGCCCTGAACCCCAACATAAGGGCCGAGGCAACTAGACTCGGGTTTGGGCATGCATATATATATATATATATGTATATATATATATATATGTATGTGTATAAATAAATATATATATATACATACATATATATGTATATAAACAAGAAACCCGAGAATTAATGTTGCACCCCGAACCCGAAACCTTACTGGTTAAGGGTCTCGGGCGTAAGCTGTCACGATGCTCAGAGCCTTGGAGGGAATGGCTGGAACTTGGGCTAAAGCCGTCGGGACTAGGGCTCAAAGTTAAGGGCTTAGGGCTTAGTTTTAGGCCAGACCCTCCAACCTGAAACCGCAGTCCTTATAATTTGGTAAACAACGACAGACTCTAGTTGTGAAATCAAGTCAGAAACGCAATTGGAAGGCTACTGTTCAGGGTTCAGGGTTTAGGGTGCGGGGCTTCGGTATTGAACTTCATGCTCTGCTTGCTGATCCGCATCTTAATCCTAAGCTCTGCTTGCAGCAAACCCTACACCCAAAGCCCTGAACCCTAAAGGGTCCCAAAAAAGAGAGTTACTATAGGGGACGAGTACAGGGGCCTTAAGGCTTCAGAATAGGCTTGTAAAGGCTTCGGGCATATCATACTAGAATCATAGGGACGATCAGGGAACACTAATACCAATCATTCCGACCCCTGGAGCCCTCAACTTCCAAAGCCGTCAAGACCCCAAAAGTCGTGGGGCTTTAGGGTTTAGGGCGATTCTGTCAAGAAGCAAAACACGAAATGTCTCAAATGCCCCAAGAATCCTAAACAATCCCAAAATAACCCTCGGCCCTAAACCCAAAACCTCTTAACACCCCCCAAAATTAGCTCCCAAAACCCCAAACCCCTAGAACATCCCCAAACCTTGGGTCTTCCAACCTCCTCCCACTTGCCGGTGCTGTCCTCCCAACTCGCCTCCTCCGGGCTTCAGAAGGGCTTAGAGTTTAGGATTTAGGTTTTAGGGTTTAGGGCAAAGTTTAGGGTTTAGGTTTTGGTGTTTAGGGCAAAGTTTAGGGATAGGGTTTTAGGGTTTAGGGCAAAGTTTAGGGTTTAGGGTTTAGGTTTTAGGGTCTTGTTCAGAGGGGTTCTTTTTGTTTTTGAACCCTCGTGTCTTTTAGCCGTACGCCTCCAGACTACCATGTTGGTGGTTGAGGGGTTCTAGGGTTTGGAGTTTAGGGTTCAGAGTTCAGGGTTCAGCAGCATTCTATTTTAAACTGAACCACCCAAAAACCTACTTTACTGTAGCATCCTGGTAAGTTTTATATTAGGGCTTATAATCAGGACCTACAAAGAATAAAGTAGGTTCTGGTAGTTAAGGTAGGGCTTTGGGCGAAGATCTTATGGCTTTAAGTAGTCCCCGCCTTGTTCCATCTTGCCATCTCTTTGGACCTGATGGATTCGTGTGGCTTTTGCTTTTACGGTGCCAGGACGTCTTTTTGGGTGCTGTAGATCAAAGCTTGGGTGCTTCATGATGTTCTGATTCCAGGTCGTTAAAGCTTAGAAGAGCTTCAGAGTAGTTTGGACCGGCTTTGCCATGATGCTAGAAATTTTAACCACAGGTTTTGCAGTTCCGCAGTTGCTCCGCAACGGCGCTGCTATCGCCGCCGTACTCGGGATCGCCCCAAGTGACGACCGACCCATCCAAAAGGATGGCGGCAAAAGCGGCAGGGGTGGCCTGGATTCCTTGCACGTTCCTGAGCTGCTCCTGGACGGCACTGCTGTCAGCACCAGTTCTTGCTTCTCCCCATGTGACGACGGATCCATTGCCCAGAATGGCAGCAAATGCTCCGACTGAAGCTTGGATCTGCCGGACGTCCTTCAGTTGCACTCCGCTACTATCACCGCCGTAACGAGGCAAGCCCCAAGTCACGACCAATCCATCGGCCCGTATCGCAGCGAACGCATTGCTGTTCGCCTGGATCTGAACTACGTCTCGCAGTTGGTATTGGACTCTGCTACTGTCACCACCACCGGTAGCCGAGCCCCATGTGATGACAGATCCATCGTCCAGAATTGCGGCAAATGCATTCGCAGTGCTCTGCAGTTGCTTCACGCCCCTCACTTCGACTACCGGCGACTCCTCCTCCACCTCCTCCTCCACCTCAGGGCTGTCCAAGTCTGCAAGAAAGACATCGCACGTAAACTCGTCGCTTTTGTCCACGTTTCGGATCAGCTCGGTCCGGTATTTGGTGTCACCGCCAAGGCGTTCATTTCCCCAGGCGACCACGGAGCCGTCACTCAAAATCGCGGCGAAAGCTTTACTCGCAGCCTGAATGCTCCGCACGTACTTCAGTTGCCCCTGAACTGTGCTGCTGTCGCCTCCGTAATCAGGATCTCCCCAGGTTACTACCGATCCGTCAGCCAGGATGGCAGCAAAAGCGCCCCGTGTAGCCTGAATCTGCTGTACATTCTTGAGTTGTTCCCGCACCGAGCTGTTGTCACCACCATACTCTGGAGGACCCCATGCCACCACAGATCCATTGCCCAGGATGGCAGCAAATGTAAGGTGGCCACCCCGGAGTTGCTGCACATCTTTCAGCTGCTCTGCAACAGCAGTGCTGTCACCACCAAAGTCGGGGCATCCCCAGGTGACTAGCGATCCATCGGCCCGAAGCGCAGCAAAGGCACCATGTGATGCTTGAACCCACTGGACAGTCTGGAGTTGCTCCTGGACCTCACGGGAGTCTCCACCGTAGGAAGGATGGCCCCAGGTGACCACGGATCCATCTTCCAAAGTTGCTGCAAAAGCGTTGGTTGTAGCCTCGATCTGCAGCACATTCCTGAGCTTTCCCTCGACAGCGCTGCAGTCGCCGCCACGTTGCGGGTCTCCCCAAGTCACCACGGTGCCGTCCCCAAGCAGGGCTGCAAATGACTTTGCGGCAGTTGTGGCAACTTTAGTCTGCCGAACTTGAAGGGTCAAAACATCCCCTGGTTTCAGGCCAGCTTCGTCAACGGTCTGTTCTGCATCCAGGATGTCTCCCTTGGAATTCAGAAGGACTCCTTGCCCGGTAGCTTGAAGATCGTTTTGTGCTTGCACCCGGATGCACTTCAAAGACGAATCGCCGTTGACTGGAATCTGTGCGGTTCTTCCGCTCAGGAGGGTCACGTGGAGGCAAGTGGAAGACATGAGAAAGGCAAGCCCCACCAATCTACGTATGTTGGAAACCGGGCTGAGAGAATTGAAATGGCCGTCGCTAACCCAGAGAGCCCTGTACACCTGAATTAACCACTGTAGCTTAAAGGGCTCAACACTGTGACTTGAGGTATAGTCTTCGAAAGAGGCATTGGGTTGTACCGGAGCATACGCCAGATCGCACGAAGCCGTCAACGCAAAATCCAACAGCATATAGGGACGATAAGGAGATACCGGTACTAACTATTTCGACCCTACATTAACTCTTATTGGCTATATGGTCGTGTTACAACAACGGGATGACGTAGACGACGATGGATACCGTTCGAACAAGAGCGTCTGGTTATCACCTTTCGGAAGATTGGCCATGCTTGTAACACTGCTGCAGGTATTTTCTGATAGCCTGAAACCCTACAACCCTGAAGCGTAGCACCCTAAGCTCCAAAATACCCTCAACCCCTCAACCCTTAACACTAAAACCTCAACCACGGAAACCCTGAAGCCCTCAAATCTCGAACCATACCTGGCTGGGGCGCAGGCGGTGGTTTCGGTACTCGGACAGGCGGGGGCGGCCTCGACAGATGCAGTTTATTCAGACACACCCGACTTATACATGTACATGTACATGTACAAATACAGGTACATATACATGTACATATACATATATAAATATGTGTACATATAATATATGTGTGTGTATAATATATATATATATATATATATATATATATTTGTATATATATATATGTACATACATACATAAAGGTATGCATGTATGCCTGTATGTATGTATGTATGTATGCATGTATGCACGTATGTGTATGCATGTACGCATGTACGCATGTATGCATGCATGTATGCAAACATACAAACACATATACAGATATACATTTATATAGTTAAGTTCAACAAGACACAACCCACACACAGAGGCCTACCGCAGATATATGCAGTAGACGCACCTTTTCCTGTCATGTCTTGAGCCAAACATATCGAAACATTCCTTGTGAAACTATNAGTTAAGTTCAACAAGACACAACCCACACACAGAGGCCTACCGCAGATATATGCAGTAGACGCACCTTTTCCTGTCATGTCTTGAGCCAAACATATCGAAACATTCCTTGTGAAACTATGCGTGCAACAGCCTACCGCGCAAGACCTAGGACACACTAGAAGCTATGACTTACTACACCACTACTAGGTGCAAAGGGGTCGATATTTCTTAACTNTCGAAACATTCCTTGTGAAACTATGCGTGCAACAGCCTACCGCGCAAGACCTAGGACACACTAGAAGCTATGACTTACTACACCACTACTAGGTGCAAAGGGGTCGATATTTCTTAACTTATATAAATGAAAACCAAGGAGCTGATGTTCTGTAGTGTTGTGTGGGGAGGGTGCTGCTGAGGGCTTTGAGGCTTTGGGGTATGTTTCAGGGGTTGGGGTTCAGCGTGGAGGGCTTGAGGCATCAGGGGTTCGGGGCTTAGGGCTTAGGCCTTAGGGTTTAGGCCTTAGGGCCATGGGATTCAGAGCTGCATGGCCAAGGGTTCGGGCGGAACTTGTAGCTACTTTGCGCCAGGAGGTGCCTCTTGGCTGGGTTGACTAGGGTTCTTCTTAAAGGGATCTAGATCTATAGGATTTAGGGTTTAAGATTAGGGTTTAGGGTTAGGGCTTAGAATTTAAGGTTTAGGTTTGGGAAATCACAACAGGATTGCGAGTGGGTTTGGTTACATATAGCACCATTGTATTAGGGATCACAAGACGATACTGTCAGTATTCAAGACCAGCATATTGCGGTCCGGAAAGGACGTCCAACTATGCGATGTTCACAGCTGCTTAACACCCCGAACCCTGAACCCCCAACCCCTAAACCCTGAACCCTAAACCCCCAAACCCCTAAACCCTAAACCCTGAACCCTGAACCCTAAACCGTTAAAGCCGCCTGAACCCTTTGACTGCAACTTTTTTTAGGGGCCTCAATAATTAGAATAGGGCTTTGTGGCCCATTATAGTATAATTATACTAAGAAACCCTAGGGATAATATTACTACTTCTTAAGGCCCCAAAACTAGACCCCCGACTCCTCACCCAGATTCCCCCAAAGGCGGAGTATGCTCTGATCTCATCTTCGTATTTATAAATTTAGATGCACCAGGATTTCCCAAGGGCCCTTTAATAGAGTCCTTGTGGCCCTTAAATAGTGGGTATTTGGGGTCTATTAGAGGGTAGTTAGGGGGCCTAGTAGGGTTGAAGGATTTAAAGGGGGCTTAGGGTTTAGGGTTTAAGGTTTAGGGTTCAGGGCTTTGGGCTTAAGGTTCAAGGTTCGCGGTTTTGGGGTTCAGGGTTTAGGGCTTGAGGTCTAGAGTTCTAGATTGTAGCATGGCTCGGACTTGAGTTAAGCTCAGGGTGCAGAGTTCAAGGCTTTGGGCTTTCTGTAAACCCCTGATTAATACACCTCTCCCATTATAAGGCATCTTTAATAGGGGATGGGCCCCTATTTGGCTGTCGCTTTTTGGCCCAATCTTCTATATCGGGGTCCGGAGGCTTCGGCGCCAGGAAGCCCAGCAACATCAAGGCCCTCCACGGACCCTAAACCCTAAACCCTAGACCTTAAGCAAGGGCAATCGGGTCTCCGGCAACAAACTGAGAACCCAGAGCTGCCACAACAGAAATGCAACAAGATGGGCAAGGGTTGCGGGTTTGGGGTTGGGGGTTTTTGGGGTTTGGGGTTTAGGGTTTAGGGTGTAGGGTTGAGGAACTCTAGGCCGTAAATCCTAACACCTAAACGTTTGGGCATTTGGGGTGGGCTTGAGGCTGCTTGGGGGGGATCAGGGACTTAGTAACTAAGGTTGCATATGGGAGTTTCCGAAAATTGGGGGTGCCCTTATTTTGGGGTCCTTATAATAAGAATCCTAGTATTTAGGGTACTATATAAGGGTCCCTTATTTTCGGAAACTCCCAGTTAACTACCTGTATTTGGGGCCTACAACTAACATCAAACTGCCTTACTTGCAACCCTACCCACTAAGTCCCCTGATCCTTTACGCAGGGGACTGTTGGGGCCTTGGGCCAGTAGCTGCAGAATGCTCAACGTCTAGAGACTTTTGCTTAGCATGGTAGGGTCTTTGGGGTGTATTAGACTATCAGTAAATAGGGACCAGGGATGTTAACAACAACTATGCAGAGCCCCATATTCGGAACGAACCCTGGAAACCAACAAGTTTAATCCGAAACCCTGAAGCACCCAAACCAACCACTGTCCGTGAGACTTAATTTATTGATTTTTGGGTTTGCCGAAAACCCTAGGCCCTTGATCCCTAAACCCTCAGACCTCACCCAACACCCCAAAGCCCTGAACCCTTGATGCCGAAACCCTCCCAGATCTACCCTCAGCTGTGGCTCCCCCGCGGTAGTGGCAAGTAGCCGCATTTTGGCGGGGGCTCGGATCTCCCCTGCACTTTTGAAGGTTAGGGTGTTGGGGTTTAGGGTTTTGGGGTTTGGGGTGTCGGAGGTTAGGGTTTAGGGCGTTGTGGTTTGGGCTTTTGGCTTTGTAGGGCGTAGGGTTTAGACTTGCGGGTGTTGGGGTTTAGGGCTTTGGGGTTAAGGCTTAAGGTCTGCAGTTTAGGACTTTGGGGTTTGGGATCAGGGTTTCAGGATTTGGGGTGTTGGGCTTGAGGATATGTTAGAGTATAGCTGTGGGAACTGCCAGGGGATACGATTGCCTGAACTCAACACCCCAAACCCCGAACCCCGAGCACTAAACCCTCCAAGACCTTAAATCCATGAAGCCCTAAACCTCCAGAGGAACCGTTGTAGGAACCCCCTGCAAAAGAACCTTAAAGAAATGCATGCAGCAGACTTTGCCCAACCCCTTATACACCCGTATACAAACATAGTATTACACCGTCTATAATGCCCTATACAACCCTCATGTATGAAAACCAGCAACAATATTAGTTAAACCCGATACAACCCCGGTAACAACACAAGCGAATAAAA
This sequence comes from Symbiodinium sp. clade A Y106, assembly GCA_003297005.1. Lineage (NCBI taxonomy): Eukaryota > Dinophyceae > Suessiales > Symbiodiniaceae > Symbiodinium > Symbiodinium sp. clade A. Next base: position 2,112 of record BGNK01006757.1, on the reverse strand, counting down.
AAAGACGCGCTGTAAAGCCCACAGACTCCCTTAAACCCTAAAACACTCACAACCCAAACGCCAACAGCTCCTAAAACCCTTAAGAACCCTCAAGAATTGGGGGAAATCCTAAACCCTAAACCGCGAGAAGTCCCCTTTTCGGAAGGCCTTCGGTGGCTCTTTCGGCTCCGGAGGGGGCAGGCTTGAGTCGATGGAAGGCCTGGAAGGAGGTGTTTCGGGTTTGTTTAGGAGGATTTGGGAGTTTCGGAAAATAGGGGACCCAAATATAGTACCCTAAATAGTAGGATCCTCATTCTAAGGGCCCCAAATTAAGGTTCCCTAAGTTTTGGAAACTCCCATTTAGGGTTTAGGGTTTCCAATCTTTCATGGCCTTTTATCGGGTGTTTTAACAAAAATACGGTACCCCTAATTTTCGGAAACTCCCAACAGTAGTGCGGCACACTCTGGCTTTTGTGTTTAGGGTTTCGAGTATAGGATTTGGGGTTTAGGGGGTTTGGGGGTTTAAGGGTTTAGGGGCTTAGGGGTTTAGTAATTTGGCAAGACATTGTGACATACGGTGTTTAGGGTTCAGGGCCTAAGGTTTAGGGTTTAGGGATTCTATCACACTTGTACTGGGGGAGCCCACTGGGATGCTGAAGACTATCACTAACTACTTAGGGTTTAGGGTTTAGGGTTATAGGGCGGAAGATGTCCAACACCTTCGAATCTCTTGGGTGTTGCGAGGTTTAGGACTACCCTAAACCCTTATCCTGGAATCCGAAAAACCTTGCAACGTGGGAGCCACAAAGTGGGATGCACTCTTGACCGAAAGAAACCCTTCAAGACCCCCCAAAATAGAACCCTGTGGAAACCCTTTCATCTACAGAAAGGAAGCCCTAAGCCGTAACCCTCGACCCTAACCGGCACGAGCCTGCTCTTTGGGGCAGTAGGCATCTTCTTCGCCGAGGGAATTTTTGGCGTCGCTGGCCTCAAAGCGTGTGGGGCTTGGGGCTTCGATTTCGGTGTTCAGGATCTGGCCTCTAGAGGGTATAGCATCAAGCTCTAAAGCACAAGCGAGACAGGAGCCGAAGAGGCCCATGGCCTTGACACCTAAACCCTTCGAGAGCACAGCAACCAAACAGAGGAGTTGGAGGGGGGACCGGGACAGTCGAAGATATCAGAAAAGCCGCGTACCAATGCCTACACATGAAATCGGGCTTGGCGCATACTGCGAGATGGTAGCTGCAACAGATGACTAGCAAGGGAAACAGTCAAACTAGGCCGCCGGCAAGCCCTTTGCCTTCCGCTTCTCGTTCAAAGCCGCCTTGGAAACCCAAAGCCCCTAAGCTCCTCAACCCTACCTAGACCCCCCAACTACCCTTTATTGTAGCCCCTAATCACCTCTTAATGAGAAGTACTAGAGCCCTTTAAAGGTACTTGGGGGGCCCTGGTAAACCCTAAACATCCTTAAACCCTAAACCCTAACCGGGGGAGACGAGAGGGAGAATGGTCTGAGCCTCATAAAGTTGCCATGGATTCTGCACTACAGGGCTCCTTAAAGGGATCTGTAAAGGGTCCTATAAGGGGGTTGTTAGGGTTACTTAAAGGATCACGGGACTTAGTAACTAAGGTTATAAGTAAGGTAGCTATGCTCATAAGTACTTATAACCCCAATTAATCTACTTATAACCTTACTTAATTACTAAGTCCCATCATCCTCCAAGTATACAGTGCACAAGGCCGAAGACAAACAAAGATAAGCTATGATAGAGTTGCAGATTCCGCAGTGCTAAAGACGAAGAAAGGAGAAGACATGATAGCTTCGGTCCGTCCTAACCATAGCAGGTGTCAAACCCTAAGCCTACGCTCTAAACCCAAACACCCTAAACCCAGAAACCTTAAACACAGAAACCCATAAACCCATAAACCCTGAACCCGTAAACCCCAAGCCCCTACAAACCTAAAGACGCAACCCCAAAAACCTCGAATCCTGAAAGCCCCGGGGGGGGGGGGGGGGCCCGGGCAAAAACCCCCCCAACAACCCCCCAAAACCTCCCCCCCCCAGGCAGGCCCCCCAACTCAAACACCCAAAACCCCAACCCCCCAATCTCGCGTGGACCACCGAAACACGCG
>BGNK01006756.1:12472-23636 GCA_003297005.1 Symbiodinium sp. clade A Y106 | reverse complement strand
CGTCTTGGCCAGTGGCTTGTACAGTCCTACATATCGCTTCAGCTGCCATGACCAGTTATCCCATTTATCCAACTCACCATGATAGGTGGGAGGCGGGAACAGTTTGATCTCTCCGCCAACCCCTCTCACTCCGAAGTCCATTCTTTCTCACTTCTTCCCTGGTTCCAGAGCCGAAGCTCCGCTACCATGCAAAATTCCACTGTACAATCTAGACATTTGCGACGATGAGAGCGCCGCTGGCATTCAAGCTGAGCGGCTCGATCAGTAGCAGCATTGATGGCCCTCTGAGCCGCCTCGTCCAAACCGGACCATGGCCGCCAGTGGGCCGGAGTCTTGCCATGGCTAGGCAACCAATGCAGTTGCACGATGACGCCAGCACGCCGGATGACGACGATCGACGCGCAGATCTCGTACAGGAGGCCTGAGAAAGCAAGCCTCTGCTGACAGTCGGGGGTGGCCTGGATGGCAGTGACTGCAGACTCACTGTCATTGAAAACATGGATTTCAGAGACATCGCTCAGCACTACACCCGAAATCACCTGGAACAGCAACCACAAAGCAAAAAGCTCGGCGCGATAGCTGCACTGGTCCTCTCCTGGCAAGCCGCACGCCTTCAAGAAGCCATGCTGAGGCAAGTGAATCGCCGCAGCAGCGATCAAGTCCTTCGAGCTGCCATCAGTGGCTGCAATCACACATCCTTGGAGCGGCGGGAGCGATTCACAACACTCATCCACAAGACCCTCGAGGTCAAGGACAGGCGGGGGAGGTGGCACCTCCTCTGCCTCAACAGCCATAAGACGTTCTTGAACCCTGGTTGTCGGGAGTCGCGAGCAGCAGAACGAAAGGTGGGCACGACTAAGAGCCCTTAACCCACACAGACATGTAAAGTCAGCTTGTGACATCTTGCGGTAGTGCCAGTACGAGCCTGCACTAGCAAGGGCAGCTCGCTGATGCATGCGATCCGAATGTTTGCGCCAAACAGCACGGTGCCCAGCAGCACGGATGAAGGTTCCAGGATCGGGGCCTGGTAAGTCCATGCCCTGGGCCAGGCCGACGCCCATCCGGTGTAAAGACTTCCTGGTACGGCCGCAGGCAGCGACAGCCCGCCTGCGATGGAAGAGCAGAAGCCACTCGCGAAGGATGTCCAAGCAATCATGGCCCAACCTGAATGTCCGGAGACGGCCGCACGAATCAAAACGCGTGATGGTGTCACCGCGGGGGCCAACACTCCAACCCCAATCGCGAGAGCAGAGGGCCAGCTTCAGGAAGTTCCTCCTGCCAAGGCATGCAAGCCACGTCAAGCGGCAAAGCCTCTCGCCATTCAGGTTTGACGCTGTGAAGGTAGACAGCACTTTTAAGCAAAGCCCAGTCCGCTTGGAATTCGGGACAGGTATACCAGTCACAGGCCTCGTGGGACAAGACGGGTGGACTCTCATGAGTGCAATTCATGCCGAGGGCAGCCATCACAGGGGCCTTCAGAAGAGTGAGTTGCTCCGGCGAAGGACGAGCAAAGCCGGCAATCCACAAGAACTTACTGAAGCACACCGACCGAAGGAGGTGAACCAGAAGACGCGGATCTTGGCATCTCGGGTGGCCGAAACCACGTAGTAGAGTCTGGCGGCCTGGCGTGCACGACGGCCATCGCAAGCTTGGTCAAGGTGCGGGGAACGGCAGCGTCCACGGGGTGCTCAATGCCTAAGAGGCCAAGGGAGGTCACCCGGGAGTAGCCAAGATCACGAGCCAAACCCTCAAAGGCTTCAAGGCCAACGACAGTAGACTTAGTCGAGTCGCACTTGAGACCAAGAGCGTGGTCGAAGGCCCGACTTTTCTGACTTACGCGACGGAGAGGCTGACAGTCCACAGGACCCCTTTGAGGCCGAAGGATAAGGGTGCGATCGTCTGAGTAAGTCAAGCTGTCTACGCCAGGTGTTGCAATGAAAACGCGCCAGGCATGCATCAAGCAAGACGCCAATTAAGACAGGGGAGCAGGGGCATCCCTGCACCAGGCCTCTCGAGGCCAAGAGCCAGGAACTGGCACATCGGCCACGGAAGGTCAAAAGTCGATGCTGCTCGGCATAGAAGCCGGTCAGAACACGGGACAGTGCCTGTGGAAGGCCCAAGCGATCAAAGATCGGATTGGCTAAGTTGAAATCAACGGTGTCGTAGAAACTTGAGAGGTCCTCCTGGATAAAAGCCTGAGACCCCGCCTTCAGGGCAGCGGAGATCAAACGGTGAGCGTCCAGGGTTGAGCGCTGAGGCAGCCCGATGTCCCCGGGGTCCATCCAAGCAGCAACCCAGGGTTGGAGAGCCTTCACCAAGCATCGGGCCCCGGACGAAATGACCCGTTGGCTTTGCTGATCAAGCAGACCCTTTGTATCTCCACGCCTCCGGGATGTCACCACGCCAGGATGTGCTTCCACAAAGTCAATCACGCGTCCCACCAGACAGACGGAAGAGTTCGAGGGAACTTGCCTTGAAGCCGTCAGGCCCAGGAGACTTGCGCCGCATCGCGTGAACCGATCTGCGAAGAGCCTGGGCAGACAGATCCGGCTCAAAAGCCTGCTGAGCAACCTGAGGCAAGGAGTCCACGACTTGCGGTAACCTAGCACGGGCCGAGGCAGACGAAGGGGACGAAGTCCACAGCCGAGACCACTTGAGTGTCTCCTGATCAAGCACAGTCGAAGGATGCAGTGAGTTGCTCAAGGCGCAGTCAAGAGAGGGTGCATCCACAGCCCTGGCAACCTTGAGATCAGCACGATCTTTGACCCATCTGCACTGCTTGGCAAAGGATTGGCGAAGATCCGCCCTCCAACGCTGTAGCCGTTGGTCTCTTAGCCCATCGCTGCTACGAGACACACAGTCCGAGACAACATCAAGGACCTCGTAAGCATCGACGGAAACACCTGCATCAATGAAAGCCTTGAGCTCCTCGAAGTGAACCGAGAGGTCACGCAGGTCGCGCCAAGTATGGCGAAGCAGATTGGGGGACGGATCCCGCTGCACAAGCTGACCAAGTCGTCGCTGAAGACGCCGAGCGCGGCGGAGGAAGAGAGGTTCAGAGGCCTTGGCAGCGTGGTGGTGCACAGGCTTAAAGGGTACCGGATCCCAGGGCTGGTGCCTATACTGGACTGGGTGGGGCAAACGCCATGCAATGCCGCGTCTGCGTGGCTGGCCAAAGTGTGCCACATCTCGTCAACGGTGTGACAAGTCTCGAGAGCAATCCCAAAATCCTCATGTAGGAAGTGGCGGGCCACCTCCTCAGCGAGGCGAGGAGCCGGTGTCTGAGAATGCATGTCTTGGGCGCGTAGACAGGTGTCGGGTCGTCCAACGGTACATCGTAAAGGACCCCTTTATGGTCGGCAAGGCCCGGCACAGTAAGAGCACCACTTGGAAACACATCGCCCGCGCAGAGCCCGAAATCTATGACGCGTTGGTCATTGGGCGAAGCGGGTGGCGGTGATGACAAACGAGAGTCATCCATGCAATGGAGTCTTCCCGAAGAGAGAACTGGTGCAACGGCCGACTCATGAATTTCGGAGTTATAGTCTCCGAGGATGATGACAGGAAAGGCAGCCAGAAGCACGCAATCAAGAACACTTGAGAGCAAGGCGCGAGTCGTAGGAATATCACCTGCAACCCCGTCGAAAGATGTGAGAATCAATTTGCGGAGCTGACCGTTATCACGGAATTCCAAAACGCCACCGCAATATCTTGCAGAGGCTTCGGGAAAGGCGAAACAATGCATGAGGAAAGTGGAAATTAATGCCGTCCTAGCCAGGCCATCATGACAGGGAGCAACGGAACAATAGTAGCCATGACGCTTCCAATAGGCAAGGAAGCTCACGACGGTGGAGGCGTTCAAATCAGCCTCTTGAATAGCGAGGACATGTATGCCATGATGCTGCATGTAATCCCGAATGGGCGATGCGTAGGCACCTCCCCCTTTTCCGACGTTCACCGTGGCTAGCCGGAGGAAGGCGCTAAGGGTTGACCTTTGAGGGCCCGGCTTGTGCCCTCGACGATACGCCGGAAATGCTCGTCAAGAGCCTCAAGCCGCTTCTGCAGGAGAACCTGTTCCTGCTTGGCAGTGATCTGCCGCTTGTGGCACATATGCCCTGCAGCAGTCTGTCTGTGTATGTTGCACACAAGGCACGTTGAACATCGCCATGCCCGCAGAACCGTCACCTTGCTGCGGCTGGGATCCCACCTCGGCCAGAGGAAGGACTCCTGACCTGTCAAAGCGGCCCTGGAAGCTGCCATGTTCAGATTGCGAACCCGACAAGTGGCTCTCCGAGTCGGAGCGTTGTGCCGGCGCTTTGCAGTCAAGGTCTTAAGACATTTGTGCAATTGTGGCATGCCCCGGAACAATCTTATTGAATCTTATTAAATCTTATTGGTTTATCATTTTCAAAAGGGACACCGACCCCGCACCGCCCCCCAAAAATCTTATTGAATCTTAGAAGACATTTGTACAATTGTGGCATGCCCCGGAAAAATCTTATTGAATCTTATTAAATCTTATTGAATCTTATTGGTTTATCATTTTTAAAAGGGACACCGACCCCACACCGCCCCAAAAAATCTTTTTGAATCTTAGAAGACATTTGTACAATTGTGGCATGCCCCGGNTATTAAATCTTATTGAATCTTATTGGTTTATCATTTTTAAAAGGGACACCGACCCCACACCGCCCCAAAAAATCTTTTTGAATCTTAGAAGACATTTGTACAATTGTGGCATGCCCCGGGAAAATCTTATTGAATCTTATTGGCTTATCATTTTTAAAAGGGACACCGACCCCACACCGCCCCAAAAAATCTTATTGAATCTTAGAAGACATTTGTACAATTGTGGCATGCCCCGGAAAAATCTTATTGAATCTTATTAAATCTTATTGGTTTATCATTTTTAAAAGGGACACCGACCCCACNGAATCTTAGAAGACATTTGTACAATTGTGGCATGCCCCGGAAAAATCTTATTGAATCTTATTAAATCTTATTGGTTTATCATTTTTAAAAGGGACACCGACCCCACACCGCCCCAAAAAATTTTTTTGAATCTTAGAAGACATTTGTACACTTGTGGCATGCCCCGGAAAAATCTTATTGAATCTTATTACATCTTATTGAATCTTTTTAGCACTCGCACTCGACAAGCAGGCGAAGTTTGGGGTGAGGCGTTCAAAGCTTGTGGTACATTGCCCAGGTTCTGCGGTACATTGACCAGGACTTCCTCCTAACAGCGGAGCGCTTCAGTTCAAGGCCGCAGCACACTGGCCACAGCAGCCTTAACAGGCGAGTCGAAGTACATACACGTGCCAAACAACCATCAGCACAAAACTGTCCATCACACAGTCACGAGTCGTCCGAAGCAAGCTCTGGCTCACAACGAATGACCCATCACCACTCGCGATTCAGCTTGCCCTTGCCAACACTCGGTCCACAGGCCACGGGCAGTTTTCACTGCTCATCAAGACTGTATCACCAAGGCAGAAGTCGCAGCTGCATCAACTACCGTCTCATGCTCGCACGGAGCTGCAGTTACAGGCCAGGCATCGGCTGACCATCCAGCAAGTGCTCCCAGCAAACATCCGTAGCAGCGTACAGTGTCGCCATCATGAGGGCATTCGTGATTGGTTTATCATTTTTAAAAGGGACACCGACCCCACACCGCCCCAACAAATCTTGTTGAATCTTAGAAGACATTCGTACAATTGTGGCATGCCCCAGAAAAATCTTATTGAATCTTGTTAAATCTTATTGGTTTATCATTTTTAAAAGGGACACCGACCCCACACCGCCCAAAAAAATCTTATTGAATCTTAGAAGACATTTGTACAATTGTGGCATGCCCCGGAAAAATCTTATTGAATCTTATTAAATCTTATTGGTTTATCATTTTTAAAAGGGACACCGACCCCACNGAATCTTAGAAGACATTTGTACAATTGTGGCATGCCCCGGAAAAATCTTATTGAATCTTATTAAATCTTATTGGTTTATCATTTTTAAAAGGGACACCGACCCCACACCGCCCCAAAAACATCTTTTTGAATCTTAGAAGACATTTGTACAATTGTGGCATGCCCCGGAAAAATCTTAATGAATCTTATTAAATCTTATTGAATCTTATTTGTTTATCATTTTTAAAAGGGACACCGACCCCACACCGCCCCAAAAAATCTTATTGAATCTTAGAAGACATTTGTACAATTGTGGCATGCCCGGAAAAATCTTACTGAATGACCCCACACCGCCCCAAAAAAATTTTTTGAATCTTAGAAGACATTTGTACAATTGTGGCATGCCCCGGAAAAATCTTATTGAATCTTATTGGTTTATCATTTTTAAAAGGGACACCGACCCCACACCGCCCCAAAAATCTTTTTGAATCTTAGAAGACATTTGTACAATTGTGGCATGCCCCGGAAAAATCTTATTGAATCTTGTTAAATCTTATTGAATCTTATTGGTTTATCATTTTTAAAAGGGACACCGNTTTGTACAATTGTGGCATGCCCCGGAAAAATCTTATTGAATCTTGTTAAATCTTATTGAATCTTATTGGTTTATCATTTTTAAAAGGGACACCGACCCCACACCGCCCCAAAAAATCTTATTGAATCTTAGAAGACATTCGTACAATTGTGGCATGCCCCGGAACAATCTTATTGAATCTTATTAAATCTTATTGAATCTTATTGGTTTATCATTTTTAAAAGGGACACCGACCCCACACCGCCCAAAAAAATCTTTTTGAATCTTAGAAGACATTTGTACAATTGTGGCATGCCCCGGAAAAATCTTATTGAATCTTATTGCATCTTATTGAATCTTATTGGTTTATCATTTTTAAAAGGGACACCGACCCCACACCGCCCCAAAAAATCTTATTGAATCTTAGAAGACATTCGTACAATTGTGGCATGCCCCGGAGAGATCTTATTGAATCTTATTAAATCTTATTGAATCTTATTGGTTTATCATTTTTAAAAGGGACACCGACCCCACACCGCCCCCAAAAATCATTTTGAATCTTAGAAGACATTTGTACAATTGTGGCATGCCCCCGGAAAAATCTTATTGAATCTTATTAAATCTTATTGAATCTTATTGGTTTATCATTTTTAAAAGGGACACCGACCCCACACCGCCCCAACAAATCTTTTTGAATCTTAGAAGACATTTGTACAATTGTGGCATGCCCCGGAAAAATCTTATTGAATCTTGTTAAATCTTATTGAATCTTATTGGTTTATCATTTTTAAAAGGGACACCGACCCCACACCGCCCCAAAAAATCTTTTTGAATCTTAGAAGACATTTGTACAATTGTGGCATGCCCCGGAAAAATCTTATTGAATCTTATTAAATCTTATTGAATCTTATTGGTTTATCATTGTAAAAGGGACACCGATCCCACACCGCCCCAATAAATCTTATTGAATCTTAGAAGACATTTGTACAATTGTGGCATGCCCCGGAACAATCTTATTGAATCTTATTAAATCTTATTGAATCTTATTGGTTTATCATTTTTAAAAGGGACACCGACCCCACACCGCCCAAAAAAATCTTTTTNTGAATCTTAGAAGACATTTGTACAATTGTGGCATGCCCCGGAAAAATCTTATTGAATCTTATTAAATCTTATTGGTTTATCATTTTTAAAAGGGACACCGACCCCACACCGCCCCAAAATATCTTTTTGAATCTTAGAAGACATTTGTACAATTGTGGCATGCCCCGAAAAATCTTATTGAATCTTATTGGTTCACGTCGGTCAGCCGCGGGTGACAGTGCGGATTTATGACTTTTTCGTTGGAAAATCGCAAATATTCGCCACCGTTTCGCGGCACCCCCTGGATCGAGGGCTTGCCCCCCTCGAGCTCCCCCTTCCCCCCACGGCCCCCCGTGGAAACGTAATTTTTCTGGGATAGATAGATCGAGATTCTCTTTGCGGAGAGATTAAAAGACTTATTAAATCTTATCAGTTAGTAGTTATCAGTTTTAGAATGGAAACAACCCAAACAAAATCTTACTACATCTGACTAAATATCATTAAATCTTAACAGCCCTCGCCCTGCGCCTTACCAGCCCACCTCCCAGGCCAGCCTCGCCTTCGCGCCAAACTCAAAGCCATGACCCTATAAGCACACATAGATACCAAGTACGACAGCAAACAGCAAAACATATAAAGACCAAAGACAACGCACGCACACAAAACAAAGCTTACGTGGGGGGAGGGCTAGCCCTTCAGAAAATTTTGTGCTATCGAACCGCCCCTGTTTGTTGCCAGTATTTGCAATGGATAACACAGCAGCGCAGCGGTTCGATTGCACCAAATTTTCTGAAAAGTAACTCTTCAGAAATTTTAAGTATTTACGACCGGAAAGAAGAGAAATATTTAACTCAGCCGATGTTAACTATTTCAATTATTTCAATTATCTCGATTACTTAAACACCCCTCCACAATCGACCAAGTCTGAGGCCTGGTACGGTACGGCGGTGTGTCGTACAGAGTACAGTAGTACAGTAGCGCAGTAGTACAGTAGTACTATAGTCAATAGTAGTACAGTAGTACGACAGTAGTAGCACAGTAGTAGCACAGTAGTAGTACAGTANGCGGTGTGTCGTACAGAGTACAGTAGTACAGTAGCGCAGTAGTACAGTAGTACTATAGTCAATAGTAGTACAGTAGTACGACAGTAGTAGCACAGTAGTAGCACAGTAGTAGTACAGTAGTAGTACAGTACGAGGGTTTTAAGGGTACCTGGAGCTGCTTAACGGTTTTGGGGGATCACCAACAGCTGGAAACCAAAGCCCCGATCATTCCAAGATAACTACCAACACTAACATTTCATTTTGAAGACTTTTGCCTGCAACCTGCAATCCCCTCCAAAATCGACCGCGCCTCAGGCCTGGTACGGTGCAGTTGTGTGTAGTACAGTAGTAGTACATGTAATAGTACAGTAGTAATGCAGTAGTAGGACAGTAGTACAGTAGTACAGTAGTAGTACCATGCCATAGTAGTACAGTAGTAGTACAGCAGTAGTAGAATGGTACAATAGTAGTACTGTAGTACGATAATCGTACAGTAGTAGTGCAGTAGTAGTCCAGTACGAAGTTTTAGGGGTACCTGGAGCTGTCTAGCGAGGTTTGCGGACGGCCAAAAGTCGAAGCCAAACCATGGTCACTCCAAAATAGCTACCAAAACTGAAAACCTTTCACTCTGAAGACTTTTCCCTCCAACCTATACTCCCCTCCACGATCGACCACGTCTGAGGCCTGGTGCGGTGCAGTGGTGTGTAGTACAGTAGTAGTACAATAGTACAATAGTATTACAGTAGTGCAGTAGTACAGTAGTAAGACGGTAGTAGTAAAGTGGTAGTACAGTAGTATTACAGTAGTAGTACAGTAGTGGTACAGTACGAGGGTGTAGGAGTACCTGGAGCTGTTTAGCGGGGTTGGGCACGACCAAAAACCCGAAGCCAAGCCACGATCACTCCAAGGTAATTACCCAAACTAAAAACCTTTCATTTCGAAGACTTTTCGTCCAGCCTACACTCCCGTACAGTAGCGCACTTGTCGTTACGATTAAACCCTACACTGCGGGGACCATGGCACTCTGCCTTCTAATGCTAAAACCCTGAAACTCTGAGCCCTGAAGCCTAAACCACAACCCTTTCATTATCCTTCAACCCTATACCATACTATATTATGGCACACTGCCTGCTAACCCTAAGCCCCCCTGTGCCAGGTCTTCTTCATCCTCCTCTTCCTGGCGTCTGGAATTGTTTTCAAACTTTTAAAAGCTTTGAAAGTTTCTATTTGTCTTTATTTGTCTTTATTAGTCTATATTTGTCTTTAGTTGTCTGTATTTGTCTTTATTTGTCTGTATTTGTCTGTATTTGTCTTTAGTTGTCTTTATTTGTCTTTTTTTGCCTGAAATTTGTCTTTATTTGTCTTTAATTTGTCTTAATTTGTCTTTAATTTGTCTTAAGTTGTCTTTAATTTGTCTTTATTTGTCTTGATTTGTCTTTATTTGTCGATTCTGCCGAACAAACCCTGTGGATCTAAACCGTGTGGTTCTGGTCGGGTGCAAACGGTCAATGACACTTTCCCGAATCACACACACACAGTCAAGCTTCCTTTGTGCATCAAGCAGTCGTCCAGTCTTGAGCCAATGCCGTTCAGCATTGTTGCATTCACAAATGCATCGTAAAAATTAGGGGGTCATTGGGCTCGTGTCATTTAACACAGTCTCTTGATCTTGACTTCAGTCGAAGATCACTCAAATAACGAACCAATGGTAAACAATCAAAGCAGCATTCGTCAACAGTCGAAAGAAAACAAACTCAAAAGCATTGCTCTCATTCGTGGACTTTCGCTCGAACGGAAAGACATCATTGCATTCGAGTCAGTTGCAAAAGGGGGAGGGACATTGCACTGCACAGTCGATGTGCTCACAGTCGGGCAATGTTCTGCACAACGTTGAATCCGAGAACTTCATTCTCTGCAATCCGCGGAAGAAATCCATTCAACATTTCAACATAGACTTCACATTTCCAAAATGTAGCATTCGACAAAGCACTCCTGAATTTCATTGCGACNAACTTCATTCTCTGCAATCCGCGGAAGAAATCCATTCAACATTTCAACATAGACTTCACATTTCCAAAATGTAGCATTCGACAAAGCACTCCTGAATTTCATTGCGACTCAGTGCTGCTCACTTCTTCGCCTTCGAGTTCATTCGAAGCACAACCTCAGCTCCAGGGATCAAGGCATTCGCGACATCTGAAAGAACAGTCGCTGAGCTCGAGGATGCCATTGTCTTTGCCTTCTTGGACGGCATTGGAGCAGTCGAGGAGGTAGGGCCACTCCAAGCATTCACCAGCTCGCCGTCACCATCTTCATACAACTCATCCCAGGTCGAGCAGTCGTGATGCAGTCCGGATGCATTGGCCTGAACCAAGGGAACCATTGTGTGTCCCATCAGGCGCCAATCAATCAGTCCATTGGGACTCACAGTGGCCAATCGATTCCATTCTGCCATTTCCGCAAGGCAGAGGAGCGGTGTGCCATGAGGGCGGCACATCATGTTCTCAGTCAAAGGCATTCGGATGATGCCCATGCTGAGCTGAGAGGAATCATCCGGA
>BGNK01006756.1:0-12154 GCA_003297005.1 Symbiodinium sp. clade A Y106 | reverse complement strand
CAGTTCAATCGTGCCATTCCGAAAGAACTTTTCGCCAACACTCGAGGGAAGCATTACCCAGTCGTAGACATTCACCAGGTCGTGAACCACATTCTCCTTTGCATTGGGGGAGAGCTTCCATTCGATGTGCCAGTGTCCCTTCTCAAGGAACATTCTCTGCCTTGGTCATTGCATACCAGGCAGTCTCCACAATGCACTCATTCGGGCCATTCTGGACCACGTTGATGCCCAGTGAGTTCATTCTCAATCTCAGGCTTGACATTGGGCCATTCGAGTGCTCATCGGGGTGCTCAAATCTGCATCCCGACAGTCCACCATCCGTGTCCCAGGGAGGGACAGGATCGGGGCCCATTCGTCATTCCACTCGCGGCGGTACACTGATTCTGCCAGTCCGACCTGTGCATCATACAGTCGGTTGGCAATCGCGCAGGCATCCATTTTGATCTTGTCACATTCAGTTTGGCTGTCAGTCGTCACATACTCATCCAGTCGCTGCCAAACCTTTGTGACATCCTTTCAAGAGATTCGTGGCACGAGCTCTCGTAGGCAATGAGAACTGGTTGTACAGTCGACGCCAAATCTCAAAGCCATTCTCTGTGTCTTCATTCCTGACAATCGCTCTCGCAGCTCCATCAGTGATCTGTGCCAACATGTATGCCAGTTGTTTAGNAATCTCAAAGCCATTCTCTGTGTCTTCATTCCTGACAATCGCTCTCGCAGCTCCATCAGTGATCTGTGCCAACATGTATGCCAGTTGTTTAGCAAACATTGACAGTTGATTGTTCTGCGTGCTCGTCTGCTGCACGTCATATGCCTCACACAATCCGTCAGTGACAACCTTTGTGCATTCAGCTCAATCTCATCCATCAGCGTCTTGGCCAGTGGCTTGTACAGTCCTACATATCGCTTCAGCTGCCATGACCAGTTATCCCATTTATCCAACTCACCATGATAGGTGGGAGGCGGGAACAGTTTGATCTCTCCGCCAANCGTCTTGGCCAGTGGCTTGTACAGTCCTACATATCGCTTCAGCTGCCATGACCAGTTATCCCATTTATCCAACTCACCATGATAGGTGGGAGGCGGGAACAGTTTGATCTCTCCGCCAACCCCTCTCACTCCGAAGTCCATTCTTTCTCACTTCTTCCCTGGTTCCAGAGCCGAAGCTCCGCTACCATGCAAAATTCCACTGTACAATCTAGACATTTGCGACGATGAGAGCGCCGCTGGCATTCAAGCTGAGCGGCTCGATCAGTAGCAGCATTGATGGCCCTCTGAGCCGCCTCGTCCAAACCGGACCATGGCCGCCAGTGGGCCGGAGTCTTGCCATGGCTAGGCAACCAATGCAGTTGCACGATGACGCCAGCACGCCGGATGACGACGATCGACGCGCAGATCTCGTACAGGAGGCCTGAGAAAGCAAGCCTCTGCTGACAGTCGGGGGTGGCCTGGATGGCAGTGACTGCAGACTCACTGTCATTGAAAACATGGATTTCAGAGACATCGCTCAGCACTACACCCGAAATCACCTGGAACAGCAACCACAAAGCAAAAAGCTCGGCGCGATAGCTGCACTGGTCCTCTCCTGGCAAGCCGCACGCCTTCAAGAAGCCATGCTGAGGCAAGTGAATCGCCGCAGCAGCGATCAAGTCCTTCGAGCTGCCATCAGTGGCTGCAATCACACATCCTTGGAGCGGCGGGAGCGATTCACAACACTCATCCACAAGACCCTCGAGGTCAAGGACAGGCGGGGGAGGTGGCACCTCCTCTGCCTCAACAGCCATAAGACGTTCTTGAACCCTGGTTGTCGGGAGTCGCGAGCAGCAGAACGAAAGGTGGGCACGACTAAGAGCCCTTAACCCACACAGACATGTAAAGTCAGCTTGTGACATCTTGCGGTAGTGCCAGTACGAGCCTGCACTAGCAAGGGCAGCTCGCTGATGCATGCGATCCGAATGTTTGCGCCAAACAGCACGGTGCCCAGCAGCACGGATGAAGGTTCCAGGATCGGGGCCTGGTAAGTCCATGCCCTGGGCCAGGCCGACGCCCATCCGGTGTAAAGACTTCCTGGTACGGCCGCAGGCAGCGACAGCCCGCCTGCGATGGAAGAGCAGAAGCCACTCGCGAAGGATGTCCAAGCAATCATGGCCCAACCTGAATGTCCGGAGACGGCCGCACGAATCAAAACGCGTGATGGTGTCACCGCGGGGGCCAACACTCCAACCCCAATCGCGAGAGCAGAGGGCCAGCTTCAGGAAGTTCCTCCTGCCAAGGCATGCAAGCCACGTCAAGCGGCAAAGCCTCTCGCCATTCAGGTTTGACGCTGTGAAGGTAGACAGCACTTTTAAGCAAAGCCCAGTCCGCTTGGAATTCGGGACAGGTATACCAGTCACAGGCCTCGTGGGACAAGACGGGTGGACTCTCATGAGTGCAATTCATGCCGAGGGCAGCCATCACAGGGGCCTTCAGAAGAGTGAGTTGCTCCGGCGAAGGACGAGCAAAGCCGGCAATCCACAAGAACTTACTGAAGCACACCGACCGAAGGAGGTGAACCAGAAGACGCGGATCTTGGCATCTCGGGTGGCCGAAACCACGTAGTAGAGTCTGGCGGCCTGGCGTGCACGACGGCCATCGCAAGCTTGGTCAAGGTGCGGGGAACGGCAGCGTCCACGGGGTGCTCAATGCCTAAGAGGCCAAGGGAGGTCACCCGGGAGTAGCCAAGATCACGAGCCAAACCCTCAAAGGCTTCAAGGCCAACGACAGTAGACTTAGTCGAGTCGCACTTGAGACCAAGAGCGTGGTCGAAGGCCCGACTTTTCTGACTTACGCGACGGAGAGGCTGACAGTCCACAGGACCCCTTTGAGGCCGAAGGATAAGGGTGCGATCGTCTGAGTAAGTCAAGCTGTCTACGCCAGGTGTTGCAATGAAAACGCGCCAGGCATGCATCAAGCAAGACGCCAATTAAGACAGGGGAGCAGGGGCATCCCTGCACCAGGCCTCTCGAGGCCAAGAGCCAGGAACTGGCACATCGGCCACGGAAGGTCAAAAGTCGATGCTGCTCGGCATAGAAGCCGGTCAGAACACGGGACAGTGCCTGTGGAAGGCCCAAGCGATCAAAGATCGGATTGGCTAAGTTGAAATCAACGGTGTCGTAGAAACTTGAGAGGTCCTCCTGGATAAAAGCCTGAGACCCCGCCTTCAGGGCAGCGGAGATCAAACGGTGAGCGTCCAGGGTTGAGCGCTGAGGCAGCCCGATGTCCCCGGGGTCCATCCAAGCAGCAACCCAGGGTTGGAGAGCCTTCACCAAGCATCGGGCCCCGGACGAAATGACCCGTTGGCTTTGCTGATCAAGCAGACCCTTTGTATCTCCACGCCTCCGGGATGTCACCACGCCAGGATGTGCTTCCACAAAGTCAATCACGCGTCCCACCAGACAGACGGAAGAGTTCGAGGGAACTTGCCTTGAAGCCGTCAGGCCCAGGAGACTTGCGCCGCATCGCGTGAACCGATCTGCGAAGAGCCTGGGCAGACAGATCCGGCTCAAAAGCCTGCTGAGCAACCTGAGGCAAGGAGTCCACGACTTGCGGTAACCTAGCACGGGCCGAGGCAGACGAAGGGGACGAAGTCCACAGCCGAGACCACTTGAGTGTCTCCTGATCAAGCACAGTCGAAGGATGCAGTGAGTTGCTCAAGGCGCAGTCAAGAGAGGGTGCATCCACAGCCCTGGCAACCTTGAGATCAGCACGATCTTTGACCCATCTGCACTGCTTGGCAAAGGATTGGCGAAGATCCGCCCTCCAACGCTGTAGCCGTTGGTCTCTTAGCCCATCGCTGCTACGAGACACACAGTCCGAGACAACATCAAGGACCTCGTAAGCATCGACGGAAACACCTGCATCAATGAAAGCCTTGAGCTCCTCGAAGTGAACCGAGAGGTCACGCAGGTCGCGCCAAGTATGGCGAAGCAGATTGGGGGACGGATCCCGCTGCACAAGCTGACCAAGTCGTCGCTGAAGACGCCGAGCGCGGCGGAGGAAGAGAGGTTCAGAGGCCTTGGCAGCGTGGTGGTGCACAGGCTTAAAGGGTACCGGATCCCAGGGCTGGTGCCTATACTGGACTGGGTGGGGCAAACGCCATGCAATGCCGCGTCTGCGTGGCTGGCCAAAGTGTGCCACATCTCGTCAACGGTGTGACAAGTCTCGAGAGCAATCCCAAAATCCTCATGTAGGAAGTGGCGGGCCACCTCCTCAGCGAGGCGAGGAGCCGGTGTCTGAGAATGCATGTCTTGGGCGCGTAGACAGGTGTCGGGTCGTCCAACGGTACATCGTAAAGGACCCCTTTATGGTCGGCAAGGCCCGGCACAGTAAGAGCACCACTTGGAAACACATCGCCCGCGCAGAGCCCGAAATCTATGACGCGTTGGTCATTGGGCGAAGCGGGTGGCGGTGATGACAAACGAGAGTCATCCATGCAATGGAGTCTTCCCGAAGAGAGAACTGGTGCAACGGCCGACTCATGAATTTCGGAGTTATAGTCTCCGAGGATGATGACAGGAAAGGCAGCCAGAAGCACGCAATCAAGAACACTTGAGAGCAAGGCGCGAGTCGTAGGAATATCACCTGCAACCCCGTCGAAAGATGTGAGAATCAATTTGCGGAGCTGACCGTTATCACGGAATTCCAAAACGCCACCGCAATATCTTGCAGAGGCTTCGGGAAAGGCGAAACAATGCATGAGGAAAGTGGAAATTAATGCCGTCCTAGCCAGGCCATCATGACAGGGAGCAACGGAACAATAGTAGCCATGACGCTTCCAATAGGCAAGGAAGCTCACGACGGTGGAGGCGTTCAAATCAGCCTCTTGAATAGCGAGGACATGTATGCCATGATGCTGCATGTAATCCCGAATGGGCGATGCGTAGGCACCTCCCCCTTTTCCGACGTTCACCGTGGCTAGCCGGAGGAAGGCGCTAAGGGTTGACCTTTGAGGGCCCGGCTTGTGCCCTCGACGATACGCCGGAAATGCTCGTCAAGAGCCTCAAGCCGCTTCTGCAGGAGAACCTGTTCCTGCTTGGCAGTGATCTGCCGCTTGTGGCACATATGCCCTGCAGCAGTCTGTCTGTGTATGTTGCACACAAGGCACGTTGAACATCGCCATGCCCGCAGAACCGTCACCTTGCTGCGGCTGGGATCCCACCTCGGCCAGAGGAAGGACTCCTGACCTGTCAAAGCGGCCCTGGAAGCTGCCATGTTCAGATTGCGAACCCGACAAGTGGCTCTCCGAGTCGGAGCGTTGTGCCGGCGCTTTGCAGTCAAGGTCTTAAGACATTTGTGCAATTGTGGCATGCCCCGGAACAATCTTATTGAATCTTATTAAATCTTATTGGTTTATCATTTTCAAAAGGGACACCGACCCCGCACCGCCCCCCAAAAATCTTATTGAATCTTAGAAGACATTTGTACAATTGTGGCATGCCCCGGAAAAATCTTATTGAATCTTATTAAATCTTATTGAATCTTATTGGTTTATCATTTTTAAAAGGGACACCGACCCCACACCGCCCCAAAAAATCTTTTTGAATCTTAGAAGACATTTGTACAATTGTGGCATGCCCCGGNTATTAAATCTTATTGAATCTTATTGGTTTATCATTTTTAAAAGGGACACCGACCCCACACCGCCCCAAAAAATCTTTTTGAATCTTAGAAGACATTTGTACAATTGTGGCATGCCCCGGGAAAATCTTATTGAATCTTATTGGCTTATCATTTTTAAAAGGGACACCGACCCCACACCGCCCCAAAAAATCTTATTGAATCTTAGAAGACATTTGTACAATTGTGGCATGCCCCGGAAAAATCTTATTGAATCTTATTAAATCTTATTGGTTTATCATTTTTAAAAGGGACACCGACCCCACNGAATCTTAGAAGACATTTGTACAATTGTGGCATGCCCCGGAAAAATCTTATTGAATCTTATTAAATCTTATTGGTTTATCATTTTTAAAAGGGACACCGACCCCACACCGCCCCAAAAAATTTTTTTGAATCTTAGAAGACATTTGTACACTTGTGGCATGCCCCGGAAAAATCTTATTGAATCTTATTACATCTTATTGAATCTTTTTAGCACTCGCACTCGACAAGCAGGCGAAGTTTGGGGTGAGGCGTTCAAAGCTTGTGGTACATTGCCCAGGTTCTGCGGTACATTGACCAGGACTTCCTCCTAACAGCGGAGCGCTTCAGTTCAAGGCCGCAGCACACTGGCCACAGCAGCCTTAACAGGCGAGTCGAAGTACATACACGTGCCAAACAACCATCAGCACAAAACTGTCCATCACACAGTCACGAGTCGTCCGAAGCAAGCTCTGGCTCACAACGAATGACCCATCACCACTCGCGATTCAGCTTGCCCTTGCCAACACTCGGTCCACAGGCCACGGGCAGTTTTCACTGCTCATCAAGACTGTATCACCAAGGCAGAAGTCGCAGCTGCATCAACTACCGTCTCATGCTCGCACGGAGCTGCAGTTACAGGCCAGGCATCGGCTGACCATCCAGCAAGTGCTCCCAGCAAACATCCGTAGCAGCGTACAGTGTCGCCATCATGAGGGCATTCGTGATTGGTTTATCATTTTTAAAAGGGACACCGACCCCACACCGCCCCAACAAATCTTGTTGAATCTTAGAAGACATTCGTACAATTGTGGCATGCCCCAGAAAAATCTTATTGAATCTTGTTAAATCTTATTGGTTTATCATTTTTAAAAGGGACACCGACCCCACACCGCCCAAAAAAATCTTATTGAATCTTAGAAGACATTTGTACAATTGTGGCATGCCCCGGAAAAATCTTATTGAATCTTATTAAATCTTATTGGTTTATCATTTTTAAAAGGGACACCGACCCCACNGAATCTTAGAAGACATTTGTACAATTGTGGCATGCCCCGGAAAAATCTTATTGAATCTTATTAAATCTTATTGGTTTATCATTTTTAAAAGGGACACCGACCCCACACCGCCCCAAAAACATCTTTTTGAATCTTAGAAGACATTTGTACAATTGTGGCATGCCCCGGAAAAATCTTAATGAATCTTATTAAATCTTATTGAATCTTATTTGTTTATCATTTTTAAAAGGGACACCGACCCCACACCGCCCCAAAAAATCTTATTGAATCTTAGAAGACATTTGTACAATTGTGGCATGCCCGGAAAAATCTTACTGAATGACCCCACACCGCCCCAAAAAAATTTTTTGAATCTTAGAAGACATTTGTACAATTGTGGCATGCCCCGGAAAAATCTTATTGAATCTTATTGGTTTATCATTTTTAAAAGGGACACCGACCCCACACCGCCCCAAAAATCTTTTTGAATCTTAGAAGACATTTGTACAATTGTGGCATGCCCCGGAAAAATCTTATTGAATCTTGTTAAATCTTATTGAATCTTATTGGTTTATCATTTTTAAAAGGGACACCGNTTTGTACAATTGTGGCATGCCCCGGAAAAATCTTATTGAATCTTGTTAAATCTTATTGAATCTTATTGGTTTATCATTTTTAAAAGGGACACCGACCCCACACCGCCCCAAAAAATCTTATTGAATCTTAGAAGACATTCGTACAATTGTGGCATGCCCCGGAACAATCTTATTGAATCTTATTAAATCTTATTGAATCTTATTGGTTTATCATTTTTAAAAGGGACACCGACCCCACACCGCCCAAAAAAATCTTTTTGAATCTTAGAAGACATTTGTACAATTGTGGCATGCCCCGGAAAAATCTTATTGAATCTTATTGCATCTTATTGAATCTTATTGGTTTATCATTTTTAAAAGGGACACCGACCCCACACCGCCCCAAAAAATCTTATTGAATCTTAGAAGACATTCGTACAATTGTGGCATGCCCCGGAGAGATCTTATTGAATCTTATTAAATCTTATTGAATCTTATTGGTTTATCATTTTTAAAAGGGACACCGACCCCACACCGCCCCCAAAAATCATTTTGAATCTTAGAAGACATTTGTACAATTGTGGCATGCCCCCGGAAAAATCTTATTGAATCTTATTAAATCTTATTGAATCTTATTGGTTTATCATTTTTAAAAGGGACACCGACCCCACACCGCCCCAACAAATCTTTTTGAATCTTAGAAGACATTTGTACAATTGTGGCATGCCCCGGAAAAATCTTATTGAATCTTGTTAAATCTTATTGAATCTTATTGGTTTATCATTTTTAAAAGGGACACCGACCCCACACCGCCCCAAAAAATCTTTTTGAATCTTAGAAGACATTTGTACAATTGTGGCATGCCCCGGAAAAATCTTATTGAATCTTATTAAATCTTATTGAATCTTATTGGTTTATCATTGTAAAAGGGACACCGATCCCACACCGCCCCAATAAATCTTATTGAATCTTAGAAGACATTTGTACAATTGTGGCATGCCCCGGAACAATCTTATTGAATCTTATTAAATCTTATTGAATCTTATTGGTTTATCATTTTTAAAAGGGACACCGACCCCACACCGCCCAAAAAAATCTTTTTNTGAATCTTAGAAGACATTTGTACAATTGTGGCATGCCCCGGAAAAATCTTATTGAATCTTATTAAATCTTATTGGTTTATCATTTTTAAAAGGGACACCGACCCCACACCGCCCCAAAATATCTTTTTGAATCTTAGAAGACATTTGTACAATTGTGGCATGCCCCGAAAAATCTTATTGAATCTTATTGGTTCACGTCGGTCAGCCGCGGGTGACAGTGCGGATTTATGACTTTTTCGTTGGAAAATCGCAAATATTCGCCACCGTTTCGCGGCACCCCCTGGATCGAGGGCTTGCCCCCCTCGAGCTCCCCCTTCCCCCCACGGCCCCCCGTGGAAACGTAATTTTTCTGGGATAGATAGATCGAGATTCTCTTTGCGGAGAGATTAAAAGACTTATTAAATCTTATCAGTTAGTAGTTATCAGTTTTAGAATGGAAACAACCCAAACAAAATCTTACTACATCTGACTAAATATCATTAAATCTTAACAGCCCTCGCCCTGCGCCTTACCAGCCCACCTCCCAGGCCAGCCTCGCCTTCGCGCCAAACTCAAAGCCATGACCCTATAAGCACACATAGATACCAAGTACGACAGCAAACAGCAAAACATATAAAGACCAAAGACAACGCACGCACACAAAACAAAGCTTACGTGGGGGGAGGGCTAGCCCTTCAGAAAATTTTGTGCTATCGAACCGCCCCTGTTTGTTGCCAGTATTTGCAATGGATAACACAGCAGCGCAGCGGTTCGATTGCACCAAATTTTCTGAAAAGTAACTCTTCAGAAATTTTAAGTATTTACGACCGGAAAGAAGAGAAATATTTAACTCAGCCGATGTTAACTATTTCAATTATTTCAATTATCTCGATTACTTAAACACCCCTCCACAATCGACCAAGTCTGAGGCCTGGTACGGTACGGCGGTGTGTCGTACAGAGTACAGTAGTACAGTAGCGCAGTAGTACAGTAGTACTATAGTCAATAGTAGTACAGTAGTACGACAGTAGTAGCACAGTAGTAGCACAGTAGTAGTACAGTANGCGGTGTGTCGTACAGAGTACAGTAGTACAGTAGCGCAGTAGTACAGTAGTACTATAGTCAATAGTAGTACAGTAGTACGACAGTAGTAGCACAGTAGTAGCACAGTAGTAGTACAGTAGTAGTACAGTACGAGGGTTTTAAGGGTACCTGGAGCTGCTTAACGGTTTTGGGGGATCACCAACAGCTGGAAACCAAAGCCCCGATCATTCCAAGATAACTACCAACACTAACATTTCATTTTGAAGACTTTTGCCTGCAACCTGCAATCCCCTCCAAAATCGACCGCGCCTCAGGCCTGGTACGGTGCAGTTGTGTGTAGTACAGTAGTAGTACATGTAATAGTACAGTAGTAATGCAGTAGTAGGACAGTAGTACAGTAGTACAGTAGTAGTACCATGCCATAGTAGTACAGTAGTAGTACAGCAGTAGTAGAATGGTACAATAGTAGTACTGTAGTACGATAATCGTACAGTAGTAGTGCAGTAGTAGTCCAGTACGAAGTTTTAGGGGTACCTGGAGCTGTCTAGCGAGGTTTGCGGACGGCCAAAAGTCGAAGCCAAACCATGGTCACTCCAAAATAGCTACCAAAACTGAAAACCTTTCACTCTGAAGACTTTTCCCTCCAACCTATACTCCCCTCCACGATCGACCACGTCTGAGGCCTGGTGCGGTGCAGTGGTGTGTAGTACAGTAGTAGTACAATAGTACAATAGTATTACAGTAGTGCAGTAGTACAGTAGTAAGACGGTAGTAGTAAAGTGGTAGTACAGTAGTATTACAGTAGTAGTACAGTAGTGGTACAGTACGAGGGTGTAGGAGTACCTGGAGCTGTTTAGCGGGGTTGGGCACGACCAAAAACCCGAAGCCAAGCCACGATCACTCCAAGGTAATTACCCAAACTAAAAACCTTTCATTTCGAAGACTTTTCGTCCAGCCTACACTCCCGTACAGTAGCGCACTTGTCGTTACGATTAAACCCTACACTGCGGGGACCATGGCACTCTGCCTTCTAATGCTAAAACCCTGAAACTCTGAGCCCTGAAGCCTAAACCACAACCCTTTCATTATCCTTCAACCCTATACCATACTATATTATGGCACACTGCCTGCTAACCCTAAGCCCCCCTGTGCCAGGTCTTCTTCATCCTCCTCTTCCTGGCGTCTGGAATTGTTTTCAAACTTTTAAAAGCTTTGAAAGTTTCTATTTGTCTTTATTTGTCTTTATTAGTCTATATTTGTCTTTAGTTGTCTGTATTTGTCTTTATTTGTCTGTATTTGTCTGTATTTGTCTTTAGTTGTCTTTATTTGTCTTTTTTTGCCTGAAATTTGTCTTTATTTGTCTTTAATTTGTCTTAATTTGTCTTTAATTTGTCTTAAGTTGTCTTTAATTTGTCTTTATTTGTCTTGATTTGTCTTTATTTGTCGATTCTGCCGAACAAACCCTGTGGATCTAAACCGTGTGGTTCTGGTCGGGTGCAAACGGTCAATGACACTTTCCCGAATCACACACACACAGTCAAGCTTCCTTTGTGCATCAAGCAGTCGTCCAGTCTTGAGCCAATGCCGTTCAGCATTGTTGCATTCACAAATGCATCGTAAAAATTAGGGGGTCATTGGGCTCGTGTCATTTAACACAGTCTCTTGATCTTGACTTCAGTCGAAGATCACTCAAATAACGAACCAATGGTAAACAATCAAAGCAGCATTCGTCAACAGTCGAAAGAAAACAAACTCAAAAGCATTGCTCTCATTCGTGGACTTTCGCTCGAACGGAAAGACATCATTGCATTCGAGTCAGTTGCAAAAGGGGGAGGGACATTGCACTGCACAGTCGATGTGCTCACAGTCGGGCAATGTTCTGCACAACGTTGAATCCGAGAACTTCATTCTCTGCAATCCGCGGAAGAAATCCATTCAACATTTCAACATAGACTTCACATTTCCAAAATGTAGCATTCGACAAAGCACTCCTGAATTTCATTGCGACNAACTTCATTCTCTGCAATCCGCGGAAGAAATCCATTCAACATTTCAACATAGACTTCACATTTCCAAAATGTAGCATTCGACAAAGCACTCCTGAATTTCATTGCGACTCAGTGCTGCTCACTTCTTCGCCTTCGAGTTCATTCGAAGCACAACCTCAGCTCCAGGGATCAAGGCATTCGCGACATCTGAAAGAACAGTCGCTGAGCTCGAGGATGCCATTGTCTTTGCCTTCTTGGACGGCATTGGAGCAGTCGAGGAGGTAGGGCCACTCCAAGCATTCACCAGCTCGCCGTCACCATCTTCATACAACTCATCCCAGGTCGAGCAGTCGTGATGCAGTCCGGATGCATTGGCCTGAACCAAGGGAACCATTGTGTGTCCCATCAGGCGCCAATCAATCAGTCCATTGGGACTCACAGTGGCCAATCGATTCCATTCTGCCATTTCCGCAAGGCAGAGGAGCGGTGTGCCATGAGGGCGGCACATCATGTTCTCAGTCAAAGGCATTCGGATGATGCCCATGCTGAGCTGAGAGGAATCATCCGGA
>BGNK01006755.1:0-16726 GCA_003297005.1 Symbiodinium sp. clade A Y106 | reverse complement strand
GTAAGGCCTTCAAGGTGAGCAGACAGATGATGAAGAACCACATCTGTTTTGCGTCTTTTGACGAGGCCTCTGCAGCAGATGGACCGTGTCCACGTGAGCTGATCGCGGATGCGTCTGGCATCGCAGTAGGTGGCACTGTGCTGCAGATGATGCGGGGCCTTAGCCGCGCGCCGACGTGACCTCAGAGAACCTCTTGAGGCAGCTTGGTTGCAGGTCAGGNGCACTGTGCTGCAGATGATGCGGGGCCTTAGCCGCGCGCCGACGTGACCTCAGAGAACCTCTTGAGGCAGCTTGGTTGCAGGTCAGGAACAGTCAGGGCAAAGGTTCTGGCCCTGTCGCGCTCCTATGGAAAGCTGTCCATCAGCTGGGCTGGCAGCGGCAACATCCCTGGAAGTTCACTTGCCAAGATGGTTCGTGCCTGGACCTCCTTGAGGGACCAGAAGGTCAGTGGAAACATGTNCAGCTGGGCTGGCAGCGGCAACATCCCTGGAAGTTCACTTGCCAAGATGGTTCGTGCCTGGACCTCCTTGAGGGACCAGAAGGTCAGTGGAAACATGTGATCCGTCAGGCACTTCGTGAAAAGTCTTGGCTTAATCGTAAAGTTGTAAAGATATGCAAGGTTTGTGGACCACTGCTTCTCTTGACTTTGAGGCCACCACCAGGCTGTTGCGGGGCTCTGAAGAAGCACTCAACACCTCACACAAGGGTAAACTTAAGGTGAGTTTCAAACCTGTGCTCACGGCCTTTGAGATCACTCACTTGAGAGTGCTTCTCAGTGGTGGGTGCAGTCCAGTCACGTGANGGTAAACTTAAGGTGAGTTTCAAACCTGTGCTCACGGCCTTTGAGATCACTCACTTGAGAGTGCTTCTCAGTGGTGGGTGCAGTCCAGTCACGTGAAAGACTAGTACTTGCCCATATATGAAGTTAAAGGCAAATCAAGTCTTTGCCCCTTCTGTCAGTCCTCACCCGAGACTGTTACGCATTTTTTTGGCACTGTGAGGCATGGGAAAGTCAAGTTGTACCCTAACTTTGATGAAGCAACACTTCCAGAGTGCACACGCCAGTGCGGCGTAACGCATGCCGACCCTAGAGGCGACTTTGCATGTAGTTTGCAGCACATGTAGATTAGAATCTTCAGTGCGTGCGAAGCTGAGCGTAAGAGACTTTGTCAGGCTGAACTGGACCGCCGNAGCACATGTAGATTAGAATCTTCAGTGCGTGCGAAGCTGAGCGTAAGAGACTTTGTCAGGCTGAACTGGACCGCCGTTCGGGTGAGCCTGAGCCACTGCACACACAGGAGCAAGAAGACCTCTCTGTTCCTGACTTTGTGCATTAATGCTTGTGTCATGGATCTTTCCCCAACATACCCGTGGAAATTTTGAAGCAGAAAGCACCCAGATGTGTAAACCCTTTTTTCAAAGGAGTTGTGCCCAGCAGTTGGCTGCGGTTCCGTAACCTAAAATGGGAGCTTTCAGATGCAGACTCCAGCATCACATGGTTGGAACTTTCGCTTGACNCTTTTTTCAAAGGAGTTGTGCCCAGCAGTTGGCTGCGGTTCCGTAACCTAAAATGGGAGCTTTCAGATGCAGACTCCAGCATCACATGGTTGGAACTTTCGCTTGACTTTCAAGCTTGTACACACGTTTGGCTCAGCTAATGAAGCTGGTCCCGGAGACAATGCTGAAAGGGCTGCGAAAATTTTCGCACCAGCTGCTCGTCGGGTGGCGCAGATTTGTGGCGCCGCTACTGCTGTACGGTTTGNGTTTGGCTCAGCTAATGAAGCTGGTCCCGGAGACAATGCTGAAAGGGCTGCGAAAATTTTCGCACCAGCTGCTCGTCGGGTGGCGCAGATTTGTGGCGCCGCTACTGCTGTACGGTTTGGGGACAAGGAAACGCGCAGCACGTTTGCCGTGTCATCACTTAGTTTTCTTGGCTTAGGTAAGGCTGATGGTCCTGATGGTATACCCTTTCGAGCCTGTTTTCTGCAACCGGTTTCGATGCACAAGTTGCTCACTCAAGCAGCGCTAGATTCGCAACTGAACAATACTTCTCATAAGCGGAGGTGTATCCCTNGTGTATCCCTAACTTCAGTTCTCTGCCCAGACCTATTTGGACGCCACTTCCAAGGCGACGTCTGCGGTGGAAGCAGGCGGTTTTTGAAGTGCCAGCTCCTAGGAGCATGCGGCAGTGCGTTTCGCACAGAGCACGTGCACATGCGGTTCAGTGGAGTGATGACGAAAAATTGGAACTAGAGGAAGTGCGGGATTTGAGACACCGAGTTCGCATTGGAAAACGCTTTTTACATAACAGGACGGCCCCATCACTGCACAAACACGTGTTAGGGCCCTTCAACGAAGGCACCGATCTTTGCAGTACTGTTTGCGAAGCGCACAGCGCTGGGGAATTTGTCAAGATTCCTAAAGGAGAAATGTGGCGGTCTTCAAGACTGCGGCGAGGTGCGGGGCCAAAGGGAAGCACGTGCAAGCGTGAAGCTGGCCCACAGACAGGAGCTCGTTCNGCGGCGAGGTGCGGGGCCAAAGGGAAGCACGTGCAAGCGTGAAGCTGGCCCACAGACAGGAGCTCGTTCGCAAACACAATGAAAAGGCTCAGGCGCAAGCTCTGCATGTCTTGGTTGTACCAGCAGATATGCAGCAAGGTGTGACTTGCACTTTGTGTCATGAGGAAGCACCCAAAGCTTGGCTAAATTCACGCGGCAATGTTGCCCCTGCAATGCGGGTGAGGATGCTTAGGCGCCGCTCTGTGGTCGACATAGTTATCGTCTCATAGTCTTTGCATGCTTTTCAATGGGAGGCTCCTTTTCATTTCGCGTTGACCACAACAATCGCTTAGCGACTACAGCTTGCGCATACCAAATGACACTGCCTTGCGCTGCATGACTTAGTCATAGTCATAACCTCTTGCATGATGCACCGCATGCTGTGCATTCAGAGTTGTGGGAAACCAGCCCGTGCAGGAGCCTTTGCTCCGAACCATGTGCTCANCCTTGCGCTGCATGACTTAGTCATAGTCATAACCTCTTGCATGATGCACCGCATGCTGTGCATTCAGAGTTGTGGGAAACCAGCCCGTGCAGGAGCCTTTGCTCCGAACCATGTGCTCATGTTCGTGCAGAACCCCGCGTTCGGTTACTGCGCGCCACCCTGTGTGGACGAAGAGAAAGGTCTTAGCCGCGTCAAGGTCTTCCGGACGCCCTGCTGGCTGCTCGTACGAAGGACCTTCAAGTCAGCTTCGAAGCTTTTCTACAGCAAGCTCTGCATTCTGGAGTGGGGTTCCGGAGCGGGTTGTTCCGAAGCGGTTCCGGAGTGGGTTCTGGAGCGGTTCCGGGGCGGGTTCTGGAGGGGTTCCGGAGCGGGTTCCGGAGCAGGTCCCGGAGGTTCTGGAGCAGGTTCCGGAGCGGGTTTCCGGAGCGGGTTCCAGAGCATTTCCGCAGCGGCTTCCGGAGCGGTTCCGGAGCGGGTTCCCCGCTCGCTCAGACCAAAACCATTGTGCCANTTTCCGGAGCGGGTTCCAGAGCATTTCCGCAGCGGCTTCCGGAGCGGTTCCGGAGCGGGTTCCCCGCTCGCTCAGACCAAAACCATTGTGCCAAGCCTTGCAAGATGCATGGTCACCAAGACTAGGGCATACAGTGTCCTATGCCTTATGCAGTCTTAGCACAAGGTTTGTTATGGTGACATCATAGCATCCATTTGCCATCAGCTGTTGGGGCTTCAGTGGGCTTATTACGGAAGGTCCGCAACAAGACAAATTTTCACAGATCTGCTCTGCCACGGAGCATTGCCCAGCATGTGCTGCAGGCCGCTTCTATGGATGAAGTTCTCGCGCTTGCGCGGGCGACATCTCGCAGAAAGAAATAAGCAGCCGCTCATGCTTGTCATGATGGGGCCGCGTTCAAAGCTTGGGAAAAGGGGGTGTCTCACCTCTGACCCCGGTTAGGAGTCTTTCGCAAGTGCTGCGCCAGGCCATGGAAGGCTCCAAAACAGACTGCGTGCATGCTGGCACGAGAAAAGGATATTTCATGACATGTCATGTTCCCTTGTGGCGCAGAAAGGCCGTTGCATCTGACGAAAGCCGAGCCAGGGTATCGTAGTTCATCCGATCGCAGCTGTGAAGTCACCTGTCTTAGTTGGGGTTCCGCTGTCATTGTGCTGAACTTGGAGGCTTTGTTTGTCTGGTTTGCGGGTAATTTACTCCTGTTTGCTCGGCTTGTTGCATTGCCGCAGGTGTGATGCGGCAGCAGGCGCCAAGCAAACATGATAGACTGCGTCCCGTTCAGCCCAAAGTTGTACACTCGACAAAGTTGTACACTCGAAGGCATCACCGTGCCATGCCAAATGCAGAAAGGCCAGTTTCTGCACCAGCTTCACATGTCACGACATGCTGCTACTCTTAATGCCGGCGGCCCTATGTCCGTATATTGTATATACGAGTCACATGTCCCGTAGCAAAGATACTGTGCATCTCGCCCCCACCCATGGGAAAGGCAGTGAAGACAATGGGCATGATTTATGCAAGCGCTGTGATCGTCTTCCTCGGTGCGGACGGCATGCAGGTTCCTTGCCAGCAATGTCAAACAGCCTTTTGCGCTTTCCTGCTTGTCAGGCATGGCTTGGGCCTGGGCCGAGTTTAAGGCTGGGCTAAACGAACTGTTTGATGTTCATCTGTGGGAGTACTTGTCTTGCAAGCAACTTGCTTGTTGATGGTGGTGCTTCACAAGCAGCTCGCGTTCTGGAGGCCACATGGGCTGCAACGCAAGGCAGCAGACGGAGGACTGTGTATCCTTCGCTGCAAGCATTGGCTCATGTTTGTAACTACACATTTGTTACAGGATACCCGGACATACCGGAGGCCCGGTCTTGCTGCCAGTGCTTTGTCACACGAGAACGCGAAAGACTCGACAGGATGTCAGGGGTCCTGACGGCATTCAGAGTGGCATGCGGTCCAAGCTGATTGAAGAGGTGTGGCACCTGTGGCACCTGATCCTCTCATCTGTCATAAGTCACAGCGATCTGCACGGAGGCCAGGGCCATGGGTGATGAGGACTTTATGAGCCGTCATACTGGGACTTCTCTATCCCTCTATCCCTCTACCACCCAGTAGTGAGTAGTGTAGTCACGCAGCTGCAGATAGCCTCGATCATTTGTAGACCATGTCCGCTTGCGCCATCTTTCGTTGCGTTCGTGTGTCACTTTGGAAAGCCGTGCATCTCACCAAAGAAGCACCGAATGACAGAGTGTGATGGTGGCCGTTCATAGCTCATCATACAGGCCGCAGGGCACCGCTGCATCAGCATGGTCGGAGGACACCCCAGTGTCTGCTGGCTTCGGCAACCCGTTTGGACCCTGGTGGCGACACATAATTAGTCTTCCCTTGCCCGAGTGAGCATCCAAATTTGAGGTACCTGCTGGTCATCGTGGTCGTCCTTGTGCTTGGAGTTGCCTCGTGATCCCTTACAGATAGACAGCACCACCGTGTGGAATTCAAGGAGTTGTGGCATGCTGTTACCCTATTCGGACATTGGGCAGACAGCACTCCGCGAGCAACCGACCTCCTGGCTGCTGCACATTTGATCGGATGCTTCGTCGTTGGACTCTTCATGGTCCTGGAATGTCCTGGAGATAGGTTCACATGCATCTGCACCGCCATGTTCACAATTATCTCACATTGATGATGTGACCGCGTCGAATCTTGAGCACGATTGTTCCATCCTCAGAAAGGTACTTCGAGCTTGGGCTTGACAAGGTGAAGACGGTCAACACCACGAAATCGCAAGACAAGGCTTGCCTTTGCCGTTCTGAACTCTCGCCATGCTTGCTTTGGTCGCACAGAAGGTGCATGACAGAGTTGCATGCGTCTTTGAATGAAACCTGCTTCTCTCATCTGTGCAGGCATACTCCAAACTCACATGGACCCACGTCTGATCTGTTCTTCTATACGGCACAAACCGGGGCTCGAAAGTGTCGGTGCAACCGGGATAGATCAGGTTGCATTTCGCATGACCGGCCCATGGAGGTGCTCCTACGGAATTTGCATTGTCATGTCGACTCCAGCTTCTCGCAAGCGTATGACGGGCACACAGCATTGCATGCCCAGTCCAGTGGAAACAGCGTTGCCTGGATCCCACGAGCAAAGGCAAGTTACTTCCACCCAGTCGCATACTTCCACCCAGTCACATACGTCTGATCTTTCTCTCGCCAGCTGACCACTGCTTGAATGACCTCTTGTTTGTCGTTGTAGAGATGTTGGCGAATGGTCCCGTCGCCAAGATGCAGCAGCAACCGTTTGTGGGCATTCGTGCATGCTGCATGGCTCAAGCTGGTCGCGCTTGCTCTCGCCGCGCGGGCTCCAGGCACACAATGAAAGCAGATTGTGGACGTTCTGCCATATGAACCGAATCCTTGCTGAACATGCGTAGAGGCGGCATGTCCTCGCAAGAAAAAGAAGGGCCGAGTTTGACGAAGCTGCGAAAGGCACTGTGCAGATGATAATGTCGGCTGTGATATCGAGAGATCAGGTTGTGCTTGTTTTGTGATTGTCAGGTGATCAAGGAAGCCTTCAGTTGTTTTGACAAGCAGCAGATGCTTAGAAAGCACGGAGGGCTTAAACATCTTAAACAGATCGCAGGGGCCGTGTGAGAGTCCAGTACTAGTCGTGCACCTCTCAGGAAAAACACCATCGAGCAGGATGAGGTGCCTGGTGCCTGCTTGTCAGCATGTCACTCCGTCAAGATGCCAAGTGCTCCTCATGGTTCTTGCAGTCACCTTTGCGTCTGTGTGGATGTGCGTGCGTGCGTGCGCGTGCGGAAGTCTAAGGAAGGGCTTGGTTCTTCACTTGGTTGACGTTTCTTCGGACGGTGTTGTTTTTGGTTGCATAACTCCATGATGCTGTGAGGTGCAGAGCTTTGGGTTAGTTCGCGATTTCATGATCCTGTCTCCGTTGCAATTTTTCAGATCCACCTTTTCTTTGCCTGTGCATTTTGGCCAAACTGGATGCATGCAGGGTGCATCAGTGCTTGGGTTGCAAGTGTCGGCTTGTCAAGAAACTTGCGTTTGAAGGTCGGACTTGTCAAGCAAATGACCTTGGCTGCGAAGCTCAATAAGAGGTACATGCTTTCGTTTTACAGACAACTTACAAAACCTGTCGTTTGTTCCTTTCGCTTTTTTTCTTGCTGTCCTGGCTCGGCTCCTTGGTTTTTGGCACTCTTCCCCTTTTTCTCCTTCTCGGCTTGTTTTCTCGGTATTGTGGCGTTTTGACTGACCGGCTGTGTTGTCGACGGCAGCAACAACAGCAACAACAATGCCCAAGTCCTGCCTACCAAAGCTGGTCGTGCAGTCTGTAGCCTGCCACTCCCTGGTCACCCTGACCGCTACAACTATAAACAGGTACTGACATAGATACCGTGAGGAAACAGCAGTGGTTCAGACAAAACAAATAGGTGTACATGTACAGAAACAAGGTTTTTCGACATGTTTGTATGCATCTCTGAAGCGCTGAACTAGCAACTACTAGAGAACATAAGCATGACTTGACGGGATAGACGTGTGATGTGAGGTTGGTGTCGTCATGCGATATTTGGGCCAATTTCCCAGCGAGCTGCGGCCTCGGCGGCCTGGGCACTTTGCAGATGCCCGGAGCGTGCGCCGGTGCGGCAGAGGTCGGACTTGAAAGAGACGATAATACCCGAGTTGCTCGAGGAGGATCCCTCGTTGGGACTTAGAGTTTATGCTTTTGTCTTGGCCTTCGCATACTTCTCTTCGTGGTTTGCTCACCTTGGTCGGCCGAGGCGCGACGGCTTGGTGTCTTTTGAAGCCTTTGAGCGATTGATGCTGAGGCGCTCGATGTGGTCCTGTCAGCACTGAGCATCTCTCAACGCTGCGACAGGTATCTGAGCGATCACACTTATGATCCTGATGACTCAGAGACGTTACTAGCCGCCTTCAGGGTCTTGCTCTTGGTGTGCTGCGATCTGTCGGCTAATGCCGGATCTCAAGCCCTGCAATGTGGCATTGACAGGTGTTGGACCCACAGGGGCACGGTTACATCGATTCCAACTTGATGCACGAGTGGCTTTCCACTAAAGGTGGCAAGGCAGGGCCCGGCATGGACGATCCCTCTTTGGTGATTAGACGAACCTGATGCACGTTTGAGCTCGTGCTCTTATCACATGTGGAAGTGCTGAGCCAAAGAGGCGGCAGACTTCTTCAAGGAGCGGGAAACATCTGACTTCCTGGAGTGACCTGCGAGATAGTGGCGGGTTGTGCAGACTTTATTGGGCCACGTCGAGAAGCTGTGGACCTTGCATCTGGGTGTTTTCAAGTACTTGAAAATCCCAGCATGTCTTAGCATCGTATCGCACCGTTGCCCAACTGCTTCTCCCATCGTTCCCACGAGGAAACACTCTGGAAAACTCTGGTTCTGTCATGGACCTTGACCGGGACACTCCCGCTGCAGCATCCTCACCCCGGCCAATTCGGAGGGGTGTTATCTTGCCCGCTATCAGGCCAAGGGTGAGTGAGCTGCATGCAAACCACTACTCACAACGTGATCGGGATGGGATACGCATGGACAGAAATTCTGTCAGATTCGTGATTGGTTCTTTCGCGCAGGTACGCCAAAGACAAAGAAAGCTCTGACTCCAGCCGAATTTACTACGAGGATATGCTGACATGCCCGGTATGTTTTTGACAGCATCCCATCCACCGCAGCAAACATCTCACTGGCAGGATTATGTTGCAAAGCTGAATGCAGACATAGAGAAGCACCTCGAGAATCTATATCAGGCTCCTTGCCCTACAGTTGATGGCTGCAGCTTTTATTTTTGCCGGTGCCTGGAGCATGCTGCAGCATGTTTCCCAATGCAACAGTTTGGCGAAGGTGGCCCGCGGATCTGGCCGTGATGCCCCAAGTATTCACAGAAGGCTTTCCAGTCTCAGCGCGGAAATATTCTCGTGAGGTCAGTGACGCCTTGTGCGGCCCTTTGGTGAACTCGGATCTCCTTTGTCACATCACTCCGTCTCATGACATCATGCACTTGTCACAGACAGATGTTGTCGGCGGAGAAGCTTTGAGGCGCTAGGCTAGACCCCGACATGCATCCCTGACGACTTTGTTACGTCCTGCCACCGCTGCTACTACGACCACCACCACTACCTCTACTACTCCTACTACTACCACGACCACAACAACCATTTCTGGGTTACTACAGCTGTTGCGCTGCTGGTAAGCTAGTCTCCAGTACGTGTTTTCGCTGCTGCTCAGTCTTCTACCCGTTATACCTTCTGCTGCTGCAAGACAAGCTTGCAACACCACGAAAGTGGCGATGCACGCCGTCTGAATTCAGTGTGCCTTACGTGTG
This sequence comes from Symbiodinium sp. clade A Y106, assembly GCA_003297005.1. Taxonomy (NCBI): domain Eukaryota; class Dinophyceae; order Suessiales; family Symbiodiniaceae; genus Symbiodinium; species Symbiodinium sp. clade A. The sequence continues at coordinate 7,352 of BGNK01006755.1, read as the reverse complement.
ATGCGGAAAGCGGCATCAGACAAAGCGGACAAGCCAACCGAGTGCCCGTGCTTCTGTGCTGGTTCTTGACGCTCGTTCATGGTCAGAGAAGGATTCTCTATGTCTAAGCTGCCAGGAACTGGTGAACAAGGTCGTGAAGTTTCAGACTGAAATGTATGGAATGTGATTTATTGGCAACCATGCCACTTGCTGTACATAATCGATGTGCTTCAGCCGCTTCTAGGGCAGTGCTTAAAAGGATAGGTCCGACCGGGTCAGACTAGTCGGATCGCAGTGGGGCCCGCTTGCGTATTGCTCAAACATTACACGTTCACCGCAGCCAACACCCAGTTGAGGGAGCCAAGGCCCAGAACTCTGAAGCAAGTGCCTCGTTTGACAATGTTTGACACATCGTGACAGGCCGCACATTAGACATACCTCGCAAAGACAACTCCATCCTGCCTTGCAAAGCTCTGCGGGAGGTTCGTTGATTGCATCATGGTCATAGCCTGAAGTTGTGTCGAAAGCAGTTTTTCGTGGAGACGCACGAAATCCATCGCCAGCCAACTGGTACAAAGGAGATGCCAAGCACTTCCGGGTCGTGGCAAGGCTGGGCAGTCATCCTGAATGGGGCTATCGGCTAGTTGGCGTGCTTGGCATGGCCACAGCTGCCCATAGTTTTCAAATTCCCGAATGGGTCCAAACGCAGCGCTGAGCGTCCCTGAACACTGATGCGCAGCTGAAGGCCCAGCGGTGGAGAAGGGCGCCCGGATGGCTTTTGTCTGAGCTGGATTCGTGTCGCAGCTTCAGTGTTCCTTGTTTTGACATCCTTGGTGCCTAGAGCCTCAGGCAAAGTTGGCAAAAGCCTCGGAGCGATTGGTCAGCTGTTCCGCGGCTGACATTCTGAAGCAGGACATCTCAACTGGTGCCGGTGCCACTTTGTTTTTCTGCTTCTCCTGCCGAATTCTTCAATATTAAATATTAGTAGGACATGGCAGGGTTATGCAGAGTTCCTGGCAGAACGACTGAAAGTTTGGCAAGTTGGGTTTTTGGATGTGGGCGCTTACGACCTTGCTTGACGATGGCAACCCGCAATTTCCAGGACTTTGAAGCATTGTTTGCTACAGCGTTGACTGGCAACGACATGCACTGTTTATCGCAGGCGGTTGAAATGCATGGTTGCGGCAGGCGGCAGTTAGCACACAAGCATGTATGACAGATGAAGACGTGGATGGCTTCAACATTTGCAGATCGGGCTCATAGGGCCCAGGCAGAGGTCCAGTGAGTCGAGTGTATCGATCGAGCATGCTGCCAGCACGCGAAGCTTGAATCGGATTTTGCAGAAGCCTTTGTAGGCCATTGTCGATCAACAGATCGCGGAGTTCATCTCGCGCTTAGAGGTGCAACTTCAGGACATCATAAGCGATGGCCTCCACGATGCCATTCGTGTCAACGAAAACACAACATCGCCCGCTTTCTGCAAGGATCCGAATCACCCGACAGCACCTGCCAGCGGCTTATCCGAGACTGTGGATTTCAGCAGGGACGCAGCTGACACCCAGAATTTGCATGCCCTGAATCACCGCAAGAATGCTGCATGTTCCTTCCTGGATCCATAAGGCAAATCCAAACAGAGGAATAGAAGAGCAACAACAAGCCCTTTTGCACTGCCTACTGTATCACTGCCTCCTTCGTCAGTAGACACCGTATCCGTGGTTCAATCTACTTCTTCTTTTCGTCAGGGCTCGAATCCAAGCAAAAAGGAGAAGGACCCGTTTTGTAAGCTTCCGACTGTGTTGAACAACATCACAGAACTGCCCGCTTTTTCGATCCACGACGGCCATAGTTCAGCATCGCGAATGGTAGTATTTCTTGAGTCGACAACCGTTCAGGGCATGTGCTTTTGGCCTTGGGCAGGAAATGGCAGGAACTAGATGCAGATTCTGGCGGCCACAAGCAGCAACTACACTAGTAGAGTGAGTAGAATACTGAGTAGAATTTGAAGCAAGGGAGCCGTTGGAGAAGTGTTCATGCCTGAGTCCAACACAATCTCATTCGAGTCTTGATGAGCATATGCAATCTGGCTCAGCCTTTTGTGATGGCTGTTTGGTTTCGAGCAGAGCTTTCGTGTTGTGATGCGGCAGGTGATAGCTTGGCTTTTTTTGCGAAGGTTAGTCATGCGAGTGCTCGTCCATAATGTGCAGTGGCAGACAGCTGGATTGGGATAAAAGGGTTCAGTTCCGAAAGATGTGACATGACGGGATCTGCCCGACATATGTCTCACCAGGTCAAGATACTTTTGGCGAATCAGAACGCCGTGTGGCAGTTCTGTGGGCGATGTGCCACCCGATTCCGTTACATTCCGAGAGAAGCTGGACAGCCTGTCCCAGAGAAACAGCACGTTCCACCGGAAACGATGAACGACTCGGTTTCGATCACACCGAGATGCTGCAGAGTTGAAGGTTCTTGAGCAGCCTTCAGAGCAGTTAGCTATGCGTCGCGGATATGTCGCCCTTTTGATAAGCCTGGTTAACCGGAAGCGGAGCCATGACACTTAAGGTGGTTTGATCCCACAACGGCCACTTCTGGTTTTGTAATGTTTCGGACATAGTTACATAGACTTGGACAACCAAAGGAAATTGATCGAAGAAGAAGACGAGCAAAATCCAGTGATTGGCATGTTTGGTATGAGAAAAACGGTCCGTGTCAAATTGCATGCTTGTTTTCGCAACAAGCAGTATTGCACAGTGTACAGCACAAAGTGAGCCCAGAAAAGAGCGCAGCTTGGACACTTAAAAGCCGGAAGCTTTCATAATGTGCATGAGATCAGTGGAGACGTGTTTGAGAATCGTTCGTGCTTCGCACTGGCAGAGACGCGGTGACACAAATCCAGTTTGTCAAGATTCGGAAAATGCAACTTCTTGCAATTGTAAGCGCTTCTCGTCGCCTCGGCCCGGTCACAGGTGGAGGGCAGTCTCCAGTCGGCGGCAGCTCGGAGGGCACGAAACGACGAAGGGGCGAGGGGGAAGGCGAGCGGCCGAGGTCGAGGCTTACTGGAATCTAACTAGAACACTTTTATACCTTTATGCTGATGCTTTATGCCGAATCGTATGACTTGAGCTATCTTGAACTGTTGGGAAGCTTGAGTGGTGGAGATACCCAGGAAGCTGAAAATTGAATTCCTTGGGCACGGATCCATTTCGTACCACAAATTCATCAGCGATGTGGACAGTGGGCAATGAGGATGGGCACGTAATGACGTTTGGTTTGCGTTGGCCAGTGTAGGCGACCTTGTGCGAGTTGCAGGGTGGGCTCGTGCAGTGGGATGAATCACTGCTCAAGGCGTTGTTGTGCGACTGCAGCGGCGCACGGTGAGACTTCGTGCCGCGAACGGGATGGGAATGCGACGGCAGCAAGATCAAGTTGGAGGTCAACCGTACTAGTAGCATGTCATATCTTGTCATGTGCCATTCATTCAGGACAAATGTTTGGGTTTTTGGGAAATCTGTGCTGAAAACAAACTCTCGATTGACTTGCTGTTGGGCTGTACGCCCATACAACCATATACATTGCTTGCGGTTTCCACGCCCCTGTGAAACGCCTGGGGCAACAAGCCGTTGAGCAAAAAGCGTAAATGGGTGGTTAGCGGTCAGCAACTGCAGATGGCCGTTCCCGAATTTCAGCGGAAAGCTTTGCACCACGGGCTTCGAAAGGAGTTTGCGCTTCCATTCAGGGTGGCCGAATAAGGGTTTCTTCCCTGGACCCCGCGAGGTCCTTCGGTGTATTCGTGCTTCTGACGCTCGTGATCAAATCTGATGAAGTCACTGGTCTTCAAAACTGTATGTGACATCCGACGGTCGAGGCCGATGACGTATCGCAGGCAATGGCAGATCTTCAGGCCAAGCAGTTTGGAGTTTGCGAGTTTGCTGCTGCTTCCCTCCCACTGCGATCCTCACGAGAAGCACTTGCTGTACAGTACACAACCAGTATGAGCCATATTCTGTTGCGATACCAGGACTCGGTTCGTATCCAGGAGAAGCGTGGAAGGCTGCAAATGCTGAGGACACGAAGAGCGCGTGTCGCCACTAATGCTATACAAGTCGGCACGAGACCGTTCCGTCATGCCAATCCTACTGTCAGGAGCCAGATCGAGCAACAGGAACTCTGCAACAAGAAGCAGGTACCGCAAATGTTCGTAATCTGCGGGAGGGGTAAATGATTGCTGCATCATCCTGCTGCAGGCAGATAGCAACATGGCCATGTCTGCCCGCATGCAGGCACTCTTGGCAGCGACCTTCCTATGTGCAGATAGATTGTCGTCTTTTGGAGGCTGCGAAGTCAAAACTTGACCGCGACACATCCGGATTGATGGCGGCTCCCCCGAACGAAAAGGGGGCAGGGGGTTACGGGTTGAAACGGCTTGCGGCCCTTGCTGCCAAGGCAGAGCTATGTGAAGACAGATTTTTGCCGACCCGCTCTGCTGCCTGATCTGGAGCTGTTGAGCCCTGCACGGCTCAGCAGAAATTCGAAATGCTACTCCTAGCCGCGCCAAATGATTTATCGAGTCGTATGTGATGCATGCCCCCGCGCGGTACCTAATTCGGGGAACCTTCGAGCCACAGGCTTGGATCAAGAGGGAAAAAGAAAGAGCAGCAGCGCAGCAGCACTTCTATCAGGCAAACTTGGGGGACATGGATTTGGCATCCAATGCTACTGCATCCCATGGGAGGGGGATTGTACGCGATAGCAATCGAAGCTGCCATGCTCGAACCAAGCTGATATTTGAATTGTTTGTGATTGTCCGTCGTTGGGCCGCATGATCTTGCATCTGGTTCTTATATCCTTGGCTTGCTGGATTGTCGACTCTGCGGAGCCTTGCTTTCCTGATGCGGTTCCTGCAACGAGCAGACGGTCCATTGTGGATGTAGGGGGAACGCCAATCCCAATTCGAATTGGATCCTTCGCATGGAACCTGGCAGTCCAGCTCAGCGTGCTGTTGGATTTGATCATCTCGGAGAAGCTTGGATATGATACGGCACCTGTTGAACTCTTGGGATTCCCTTCCTTCCAGGACCTCGTCTTGAAACTTGCAGGCTGCGCAACAGCAGCATGCAATGAAACGGCTGATGCCGTGCACATCATCGTAGATGCATTTCCTGGAGTACCCAGATCTTCCAATATACCTTCGTTAAGCTATGTTCCTTCTTTTTGCCAGGGTGACATCTTATGGCCGAAAAAGAGGAACCCTAAAGGTCTACTAAGCACACAAACAATGCAGCTTTGGGTGCCGTGCACACGCGCATGTGACGCTCTACGTGTTTTGGTTGGTTGCTTTTTGTTTGTGCCTGTCTGCGTGAGAGTTGCACGACCCTACGGAGCATTACTGCATCCTGAGCACCGAGGCGCTAAATATAGCCCTAAAGAGACACTGGTTTAGGATGGCATGGTTCAGGATCGGCGGCTTTCGGGTTTGGGGTTCAGGGTTAGGGGCCTTGTGTTTGATTTTGAGGTCTTGTTCTCATTAGATCGTTAGGTATAACAGCTTCCAAACAAAAGCCCGAAGCCTAAACTTAAGCTTTGGAGAAATAGTTTTGAGGATGTTAAAGAAGGTGGTTGTTGGAGGCTTGCACCACATACTAAACCTAGGCCGCCTAAACCACACCTCTATGTCCTTAAGCTCTTAAATGCCGAACGAGCTCAAGGTGCGCGCAATGCATGGTCGACGTAGACTAGACGGTGGCTACGCGAATGAGTAAGCCGCCGAGGTGCGAATGCATGTGGTTTTACAGCTTACGGCTCAGGGCTCCGCATTCAGGTCTGTCAGTTTAAGGCTTGGGGCTAGAGATCTCGGCCTTGGTCATGAGAAGTTTACTTTAGTTGCGGTTTACAGGCTTCAGGATCTTCGAAGCTTCGGGGGTTCTAGTGCATGGGTTTACGGGCTTCGGGTCTTTGTTCTAGGGTTTAGGTGTTCCATAGCACGAGGCATCGTGAAGACTACAAGACCGGGTCCGAAGCCAAAACTAGAAAACCTGATAAGGGCCTGCATAATTACCAAGACTGTTCCTTACGGTTTAGGGTTTAGGGACCCTAAACCATAACCTTAAACCCTAAATCCGTTAAACCATAAACCCTGAACCCTAGTTACGTCAATGTACTTAAACCCCGCTTGGGGCTATGTATGCCACTACTTAACCCCCTGCCGGGGTAGTTACTTCAATTTACTTAAACCCCGCTTGGGGCTATGTATGCTACTTTACTTAGCAGCCGCCCCCCGCGGGTTTAAGTGAATTGAAGGCTTCAGCCGCCCCCCGCGGGTTTAAGTTAGTTTAAGTGAATTGAAGGCTTCAGCCGCCCCCCGCGGGTTTAAGTGAATTGAAGGCTTCAGCCGCCCCCCGCGGGTTTAAGNTTTAAGTGAATTGAAGGCTTCAGCCGCCCCCCACGGGTTTAAGTGAATTGAAGGCTTCAGCCGCCCCCCGCGGGTTTAAGTGAATTGAAGGCTTCAGCTGCCCCCCGCGGGTTTAAGTGAATTGAAGGCTTCAGCCGCCCCCTGCGGGTTTAAGTGAATTGAAGGCTTCTAAGTGAATTGAAGGCTTCAGCCGCCCCCCGCGGGTTTAAGTGAATTGAAGGCTTCAGCCGCCCCGTTTAGGGTTTAGGGGTTTAGGGTTTAGGGTTCAGCAGCTCCGGATCGAGCAGTTTCTAGTTCAGCTTACAAGTTCGACTTGGAATAATACTCACCCACCCACAGAATCCCAAAACATTAAGAAATACAAAGTTTCATTAAACCCTAAAGGCCTAAACCGCAAAGCTCAAACCCTAAAGATAAAACCCTAAGGATCAAACCTTAAGGCCCAAATCCTAAGGCAGAAACTCTATGGCCCCTAAAGCAGAAACCCTATGGCCGAAACCCTTAGGCCGAAACTCTAAGGCCGAAACCCTATGGCAGAAACCCTATGGCGAAACCCTAAGGTAGAAACCCTATGCCTGCAACCCTAAGGCAGAAACCCTATGGCCGAAATCCTAAGGCCGAAACCCTATGGCCGAAACCCTAACGAAAAAAATTGGCAACCCTATGGCGAAACCCTAAGGTAGAAACCCTATGCTTGCAACCCTAAGGCAGAAACCCTATGGCCGAAACCCTAAGGCCGAAACCCTATGGCCGAGTTTTTAAGGCCGAAACCCTATGGCCGAAACCCTAAGGCAGAAACCCTAAAGCAGAAACCCTATGGCCGAAACCCACGGTTTAGGGTTTAGGGCTCAGGGTTTAGGGTTTAGGGTTTAGGGTTTAGGGTTTAGGGTTTAGGGTTTAGGGTTTAGGGTTTAGGGTTTAGGGTTTAGGGTTTAGGGTTTAGGGTTTAGGGTTTAGGGTTTAGGGT
>BGNK01006754.1:26637-38748 GCA_003297005.1 Symbiodinium sp. clade A Y106 | reverse complement strand
CTCCTGCTCCTGCTCCTGCTCCTGCTCCTGCTCCTGCTCCTCCTCCTACTCCTACTCCTACTCCTACTCCTACTCCTACTCCTACTCCTACTCCTACTCCTACTCCTACTGCTGCTGCTGCTACAACTGCTGCTGCTACTGCTGCTGCTGCTACTGCTACAACTGCTACTGCTTGCTGCTGCTGCTGCTACTGCTGCAGCTACAGCTGCTACTGCTGAAGCTGCTGCTACTGCTACAGCTGCTACTGCTGCTACAGCTGCTGCTGCTGCTACAGCTGCTGCTGCTAAGCGCTACCAGCTCAAGCGGCCGCGAGTCTTAGCCGTTGAATCACCACAGGACAGCCTGTGGAAGGCCTAACTTTTGAGACCTTAACAGCTCTCGGGCCCTCAAACCACCTCTTCATTGTTGTAGCTGACGCTGCATGGGAGTGCTGTCTGCCTTACTTTGAGGCTCTCGAGTCTCAGCAACTTCTGCACTCAGTGGTGGTACAGGCCTTTCAATTTGCAGGCAGCAAACACGAGCTGGCCCGGTCCCAATTCCGGGGGGAGACATTCACTTGCCAAGCAACTTGTTCTGCTCCTAAGCGTGAGGGTTCCCGTCTTACCGCACGGCGGGGGAGTTCAGACTGCTTGCAGTTTGGATGAAACAGCGCGGATGGCACAGGGCTGTCATGTTTCCCTCCATGTTCATGAGTGGCACAGTTCGCAGAGCAGATCTTTGGTTTCTTGAATATTCCGTTTTACCAGAACACATTTTGAGCATGTCTACAGATGCTCTCCGCCGATGCAGCCCCACCACGCCAAGTGACTGGAAAAAGACTCATGAGTCCCTGTTGCGCGAGCGGCAGATCTCTGTAATGCCTCCAAGTCTTGCCTCTGGTTTTCGGAAGCTGAAATCGGATAGCACTGGCCAATGCTTGTATTTGGTTCGGTGTTGCTCACAGACTCCACGGAGATTTGCTTGATTCGAATACCAGCTTGGGATGGTCGCAGATACTTGCCAAGAGCAACGAAGGGGATGTNCTCACAGACTCCACGGAGATTTGCTTGATTCGAATACCAGCTTGGGATGGTCGCAGATACTTGCCAAGAGCAACGAAGGGGATGTTTGTTTATTCTACTTTCTTTATTTTATAGCCAGGAAGAGCCAGTGTTTACTGTGGTCCCACCTTGCTAGGTCTCTGGGTTCAGCAGCGCACTACGAAGTCCAAACTCCACAACAACTCCACTTCGCTTACGCTGCAAGTACTTGTACGAGGGAACTTGTTTTGGGAGGGGCGATCTCCTTAAAGTGCAACCTGGTCATAGTATCGGTCCTCGGAAACTGTGGCACGCTGGCGCTCTGAAGTGCGTTATACACTTTATTTCTGTTTTTATATCATGATGGGCTATTATTCAAATGGCATCTCTTCCAAGACGATGGCGAGCCAGAAGCTGGGCAATCAGTGCAAGGGTCTTAGCCCCTTCATTGCCGAATGCGACCGTGCGGCATCCAAGTATCCAGGCAGGACCATTCAGGTTTGTGACTGCCATTCAGGATTACATGCGGTGCAATCGTAATTGCGAGTCTGGATCTGCCTAGTAGTCCCGTTCGTCGGGTAAGGCTCTTTCTGCAGGCCCAGCAGTCCCGTACGTCGGGTAAGGGCAGATATGCTGTCCACCTGCCAAGCTGGTAAACTCCGCCTAGTAGTCCCGTTCGTCGGGCGAGGCAATTCTGAGGTCTGGTAGTCCCGTTCGTCGGGTGAGGCCATGCCATGGTACTGTTGTGCTCAGTTACTATTTGAAGCAAAAGCTGGTCCTTAGGCAATCCAAGACCCAGACTTGTGAGGTAGCCTCCAGGTCTGAGTCGCCCACTCTCCACGCCAGAGTACTTTGTTGATGGGATGTGGCTGCTGCTGTATGGAAAGAATGGCCCTCTGTAGCAGCGGTGACGTCCCTTAGTAGACTGGTTTCCTGCCTGGAGGCCTGCTGTACTTTCATGGTTGCCTAGGGTCGTTTGTTTGTTTACTTTCTCTTTTGTTTGCTATGCTTGACAGCAACAGCAGCCGAGCTAAACCCACAGGTTCTGTGAGTGATACCTCCAAAGTTCTGTTCTGCGAACAACTGCGCGTGCTGCGTGCTCGGACCGGCGCGCAGGTGCAGTTTTGTGCTCCACGGGCTGAGTCCACGGACCGCCGTGAAGCAAGTCTTGCCGATCTTTTGGCAGATTGCTGCGAGGCAAGACTTCCAGCTACGGGGCCGTTTCCAGCTGCCTCGAGGTCTGTTTCGGTCTCTGTCTGTTAAATCTAGCCCCGCAGCTGGACATTCATGGGCATCAGCGCTCCTGAGTGGTGCTGCTCCACGGAGCGGCCACGCAGGCATTAGCCCGATGCCCGCCAAGGTGCGGGACGACCCGCACGAGCGTCCGAATGAATGAATACTACTGCTGCTAATGCTGCTAATGCCGCTATTGTCGCTATTGCTGCTAATGCTGCTGCTGCTGCTGCTGCTCCTGCTCCAACTCCTGCTCCGGCTCCGGCTCCTGCTCCTGCTGCTGCTGCTGCTAGCTAGCGCTGCTTCCACTCGTGCTACTGCTGCTACTGCTGCTGCTACTGCTACTGCTACTGCTGTTGCTGCTACTGCTACTGCTAGCAGCAATAGCAGCAGCAGCAGCAGTACTGTAGCAGCATCAGCAGCAGTAGCAGTAGCACCAGTAGCAGCAACAGCAGTAGCAGTAGCAGTAGCAGCAGTAGCAGCAGCAGCAGTACTGTAGCAGCAGCAGCAGCAGCAGTAGCACTGCTGCTGCAGCTCCTCCTGCTCCTCCTGATCCTGCTGCTCCTGATCCTGCTCCCGCTCCCGCTCCTGCTGCTTCTATCGCAACCGCTACCGCTACTGCTGCCGCTACAGCTATTCCTACTGCTACCACCACGACCAGCACCAGCACCAGCACCAGCACCAGCACCACTACCACTCACTACCACTTTACTACTTCTAATACTACGACGACAGCAGCAACAAACATAATCGCAGCAGCATTTCAGCTGGCTCGTCTTGCACAATATCCGTGCATCGCCTGCTTCTGAGCATGGCCGTTCAACATGACAGCTGCTGTAGGAGACCGGCCACCGCCCCTCCATGAGCGCCATCGGGTGCTGTGGAACCTGGGCAACAGGAATTAGGTCATCTCAGAAGCTACAGCTCCCATCCCATGCCTAGGACGCGGAGAAAATATGATGTCTCGGGAGTCCGAGGTGTGCAAATTGGGTTCCTGCTCCTGGCTTGCCCTGCCCATCTGATGCGAAGCCTCAGAGCCAGCCTCCTCAACATCCTCAAGCTTCATGCAGCAGGGAAGCAGCAGTTACCACACGCGGTACCGGCAGCTCGTTGATCTGGCGGACGCATATGGAACCAGAAAGGAAACGAAGGTTTAGGGTTCGGGGGTTGTAGGGTTTACACCACTCTGACACCTCCAGGTTGTGGCAGCCGATGCCGACGAGGTCCAGCATGTTTTGCTGCCGAAGGCAAATGCGGTAGATGAAACCAACCTGCACAGTTCTCGAACTCTTCGGTTTTGCAGTGCGCATGCGGCTGAAAAGATGAGACCTTGATCAGCCAAGCCCTTGTCGCACTCCAAGCTGCAGGCCCGAATGCTGCGATCGAACTCCAGGTCCAGGAGACCTGCAGCTGACTGCTGACTGATCGAAATGTTCCGATGAATGATCTTCTGATGTCCCTTGCGTCCGCCTTTGCGCGCTCTGGTGCATGTCTTGCATGCATACCAGTTTGCAAATTTCTTCCAAAGGTCAGGATGGGTTATGAATAGCGCCCTTGCACGCGCTTCTCCCTAGCATCGGCGGAATCGGTCGATTCTGGTGGCTAAGCTGGTGGCTCAGCAGAACTCCCTGTCGTGGCAGGTATACCTCAGCCAAAGCGAACTCCCCCACAATCAGCGCCGAGATAAGGCGGCATCGGTGTCGGCACAGCACTTTGCTTAGCCATCGACCTCAGCATCCTGAAATTGCATCTCCATTCCACGTTGGATCCGTTCAACTTCTGCAGAGTCCCAGGAAGCAGCAGTCATGTTGAAGGCCGCTACTACCGCCCAGCCTCGGCTTTGAAGTTAGAGGGAGGGTTATGTGGCTGGTTTAGGATGCTCCGTACTGGTCTAGGAAAACATCTTGATTGCTACTTGGTACTGGAGCTAGAGCGACCCCCTCAAAACTCCAAGTCAGCTCCACGCCCAGGGCCGTGACGAGGGGGCATGGCCATGCGGCCAGCAAAGCCCTGGCTGTACTCGGAGCTCAGAACAGTGACATCAGCACAGGCCGGAGCCTGGGCAGAGGTGCTGAGGGGAAATTGCCACATCTGGGTGGGAAGTTTGAAGCAGAACCACTCGGAGCCGGGGTGACGTTCACTCGCTAAACGCTACAGAGAGCGTCATGGGCAAAGGGCTTGGTGTCTGATCTTGAATCTTGGGATGTTTTGTTCTCAAAGCTCTCGTGCTGCGAGATCGTTCAGGTCAATTCGATTCCAGCTCTCAATAAAGTATTGCTGGGCAAGACGCACCTTCTGTGCGAAACGACTGCTATGGAGCAACTATGAGCAACTGACCGGGTGCAAGCAAGACATTCACAAGACATCGAAATCGAAGCTGACCAAGTACTTAAGTCAACGGCCATCTGTGCTCCGGTGATGATGGGCCTTCGTTTTGTGCACCGACTGCAGCGCTTGACTCGCAAAAGTTACAGCAGCTGTATTATATGAGGAGGCCATGAGTGACCTGAAACATACACTAATGGTCAAGGGGAGACATGCAAAGTGTAAAAGTCAAAGGTGAATCCTCTTCAGCCCTTGAGGTCTTTGGTCGGGCGTGCCTTGGCCACAACACAGGAGCGATGAAACCTCCTGGAACATCTGCCTTCACTTCCTGGCGCTGCGTCGCATTCAGAGAATATGCGTAGAGCTGCTGCCGGTACGATGTGCACCTGTGCCGGCGCAGCTTCCTTCGCGAAAGTGTAGCTCCGCAACACGCCGGCCTCAGGTGCTATGGAGGCGCCTATACGCTGCGCGCTCTGCAGTTGCCATCTTCATGACGACCCCTGCCTTGAGCAAGACGCCACTGCCCGGCAGTATGCCTGCAAACTGCTACCCATGGGTCGCTGGCCAAAGTCTTCTCCCTGATCGGCCTAGGCTACCACCCATGGCCACAGCCGCGGACTGACGGGACTTCCACCAGCAGCTGGGCTCGTCTCCAAGCAACCTGATCACCCGATCACCCAGCAACCAGATCTCACTCCAAGCGGAGCGGCGGAGGTGTGAAGCCTGGGACTTCACGAAGCGTTGCCGAAACCGTGCCATCAAACACTCGGCAAAACACCCTTTTTTTTCGCAAAGACTCTGAGGCTTTGTTGGCAGGGCGTCTGCGGTGTCGCTACAACGGACAAGCTGGCAAGAACCGAGAGCTGGGCAACAGAGTCAACGGATCAAGCAGCACCTGCTGGGCTGCCAGAGTCATGACACTCGCATAAGACAGATGGTGAAAGCCTTGCACCTCGCATGGAAAGGCTGGAACGGCCGTAGCAACACCACCGGAATGCTCCTTGCAATCTCACAAGATGCAAGCATCTCTAGGCTCGTGTCACAAAGGTACTGCGTAAGGTACGTGTAGCACAAAGGTTGCGCCTACGGGCAGTATGATGTGGAGACGACTCCCAACACTGTCAGCATCATTGCCAATACAACCTCTTGCTCTTACTTGTACTGTTGGCAGCAAGGTGGCTGACAATGGCAATCTCCACTCTCGTATACTACGTACTGGCATGTTTATAAATTATACAGGGATCTCTTCCAATGGCCGGATCCTCAACACAAGAACCCCGAATCTGCCGCCGATGCAGGCAAGGAGCCTCGCCGGGCAGAGGCGCCTTGGATCGGCTGGACTTTGAGAACCCGAACATTTCCTGGCTTGCCCCCATAAACTTGAGTTTATTAGGGACTGCGCCGTATGCTGCGCGCGCAAGGCCGTCTCGGATGGCGAGCACCCCCCGCACGCGCGGTGTCCAAGTCAACCGAAAGCTGCTTTCCACAATGCCTTCGAAGGCGAGCATCCTGGGCATCATTAGACTCGCGCGTGACGCACAACATGCTTTCCTTGGCTGTTCCGAAGCTCCAAGAATCCCCTGAGGCGAGCATCATCAGCATCACTGCATCTCCGTTTCTTCTTGCTGAGGGCTGTCGGTACCCCCGAAAAGGCATAAAAGAAACGCTGTTTTAGTTGTAGCCACTCTTCTCGAAAAAGCAGTGCTTCTGATGCTTATGATGCGTGCCTCGAGGGAACGGGGCTCCGATGATGCAAGGTCGGCCCGGCTTATAGGCTATAGGAGCGCTATCATGCTGCCATCGGATTCCAAGATCCTGACTCCTCGACGAAATCTACGTATTCTGGGCATATGCTTCCACATGACATTCGACAAACCAGTGGCTTGCGTAAGTGCTTTTTCGTTTGCCCAAAATTCGCCTGCGCGCACGGGCACCCGCCGAGACTGTCTCATAGAAAGCCACAGCCACTGCTGCCTACGTCTTTCTGCCAAGCCCGATGCCAAGACCGCCTCAGAGGAAAGCCCATTTTTTGATCAGGTTCGCTTCGCTGTCTCGTCCGTGTTCCTGTTTAGGACAGCTTCACGGAAACCCAACTCATCCCAGCTCATTAGTCGGCTCATCCCACAATACCCGAGATGATAGGTGTTCTGTCAAAGATCGCTACCAATGGCTTCCGTCTTGCCTGCGCCGGGGTGCTCAACCCGCGGCTGGGACATCCAGAAGACTCTGGGAACTAAACTAAACCCTAAAATGTTGGAGTGGACTGCCTGCTACATGCGGTACGAATGACCTGGATGTGCTCCAGACATCTCCAGAATCTCCAGACCAGTGAGCCTATGACATAACCGTATTTTAGAACCTCTGCAGAGTCAAAGTCATGCTGAATCCATGCAGTCACGGCACAACATTGCTGTCGAAGTTGAGCTCCAGCGACACAAAGGCTTCGTCGAAGTGGGCCCCTACGAATCGCGGTGGCTTGGTGCTGACCTTGGAAGTCTCTGCATTCAAAGGCTCCGTGAACCTCAACGCCACGTGTCATGTGAGTGCTTCAAGTCCCACAATCCAGACATGCACTGGGACAGACACCACGTGAGGCTGAGTAGCAAGCACAGACAGAGGCCGTGGGCCCTCGGTTGGTGCGGGCAGACTCTGGCACCTGAGGCCACCAGGACGAGGGACAAGTACTCAGATCAGGATCGACAAACATGCGATCAACAACAAATGAAGCCAAAAATGAAGCAGTAAACATCGCGTAGTAATGAGACAAGACTCCACTTGAAGAAGCAAGTTTACATCTGTTTGGTTCAGGTCTCCCGAGCCCCTGAAACTCCCGATATCTCTCCCACCAATGTGCGGACAGGAATCCGGAAACTCTCGCCCGGTATCATGATCATTGACTCTAGTACATGATTTTCGGTAATGTTCGATCTGACTGGATGTGAACAAGTATGCTTGTTTATAACTATTGGTTTAAGGGAGAATGATGTCCAGCTAGAAGTGCATCGGCATTTACAACGCTTTCGGGCACTCGGTAATTCGAGGTCGGAAGTCTAAGCACGAAGGACTACAATCTTTTTTGCCACGGGTGGAAACGCGAGATTGTCAATGAGAGAACAAACAACTGTGGCCTCGAACACTGTCTGTAAAGACTAAGAACCCCCGACAATCAAACAAAACAACAATCTTCGTAAACACCTCTGCAAAATCCTATGCGCACGCACAAAAAAGCGGGCTGTGTTTGGCCTCCAGGAGCTGAGCTGCACCTGGTAAGAAGCACTCGAAGAGCGCTTCGACCTCAGCCAGTCTGCAAATTCGAGGGTTTGGGGATGTATGGGATTTAGGGGTTTAAGGATTTGGGATTCAAGAGTTTAGGGCATGGGATTTAGTTTCGGGCTACGTTGTGCCGTGTTTCAAAACTCTTTCCCCCGATCCTTGAGAGACATTGTCTTGACTCGCTTGAGGTGCTAGCGCGACAGTCTCCAGTGCAGCCATCGTCCCCACGGAGGTTGCCATCATCGCAAGCCTCGCGACAGTCCTAGCTGCTGCGAGCATAAAATATACAGGAGCTGGCAACTCCAGAACTGGAGCAATGACATGTTAGAAACACTTAAGAAGGGAGAGCGAGAGAAAGATAGAGAGAGGGATTCAGGGATTCAGGGATTGAGGGAGCGAGAGAGACAGAGACAGAGAGACAGAGAGACAGAGAGACAGAGAGAGGCGGAGACAGAGAGAGAGAGAGAGAGATAGAGATGTGTATATATATATATACAGAGAGAGAGAGAGAGGAGAGAGAGAGAGAGAGAGCGGAGAGAGAGAGAGAGCGGAGAGAGAGAGAGAGAGAGAGAGGGAGAGGGAGGGAGGAGAGAGAGGAGAGAGAGGAGAGAGAGGAGAGAGAGAGGAGAGAGAGGAGAGAGAGGAGAGAGAGATAGAGATAGATAGAGAGAGCGAGAGAGGGAGGGAGACAGAGGGGGACAGGAGAAAGAGAGGCGAGAGAGAGAGCAGAGAGAGGAGAGAGAGGAGAGAGAGAGCGAGAGGAGAGAGAGAGCGAGAGGAGAGAGAGAGGAGAGAGAGAGAGAGGGAGAGGGAGAGAGAGAGAGAGAGAGAGGGAGAGAGGGAGAGAGGGAAGAGAGAGAGAGAGAGAGAGAGGGGGAGAGAGGGAGAGAGACAGAGGGGGAGAGGAGAGAGACAGAGAGAGAGGGATAGAGAGTCAGATAGACGAGCGAAAGGACAGGAGATTGACAGCACGCCTTCGAAACTAGTCAGGACAGCCGAACCGCTGAATTTCAAAGCTTGCCTAGCCCGCACAACGGCAGCAACAGCCACCTCCGTAGATACAACGATGCCGTTGCCACAGATGGCGCTGCATGTATCGCCTGCGGTCACAGTCGCAGATGCAAACCAATAGGTGGCGAACAATGAGGGTGGAAGGAGGACTATGGAGAGAGTGTGGGAGTGACAAGCTCTAGATAAGAGAAGATAGGGTAGGGAGGGTGCATTATGGGCAAAAGCTGTAGTCCCTGCGCGCCTGGAGCCACACCTGGTGATAGGTGACTCGGGCCTTGCGAACAGCTCCAGCCTGGCCATCAGCTGTAAATGCTTCCGGGCATTGGTGTAGGTGGTGTTGGAGCTGTTGGTCGTGTTGGTGGTGTTGGCGCCTTTGGTCGAGGTCATGGCAAAGCCAGAGACAAGCGGAAATAGTGCCGCAGTGGTGGTGGTACCAGCAGCAGCAGCTGCAACAACAACAACAACAAGAGCACTACCACTACTGCTGCTGCTAGCACTTCCACTGCTACTGTCACTACCAGCTCAAGCGGCCGCGAATTGTAGCCGTCGAATCACCACAGGACAGGGCCCAACCATTTGAGATCCAAACAGATCCCTGGTCCTCCAACCACGTCTTCATCATCTCAGATCAGGTTGCGCATGGGAGTGCTCTCAAACTTGCATTGAGGCTCATCGAGTCTCATTCTTTCGTTTGGGCGAAAACCCGCGGATGGCACAGGGCTTTTCATGTTTCACTCCATGTTCATGAATGGCACAGTTCGCAGAGCAGATCTTTGGTTTCTTGAATATTCCGTTTTACCAGAACACGTTTTGAGCATGTCTACAGATGCTCTCCGCCGATGCAGCCCCACCACGCCAAGTGACTGGAAAAAGCTCATGAGTCCCTGTTGCGCGAGCGGCAGATCTCTGTAATGCCTCCAAGTCTTGCCTCTGGTCTTCGGAAGCTGAAATCGGATGGCACTGGCCAATGCTTGTATTTGGTTCGGTATTGCTCACAGACTCCACGGAAATTTGCTTGTTTCGTANCTGGCCAATGCTTGTATTTGGTTCGGTATTGCTCACAGACTCCACGGAAATTTGCTTGTTTCGTATTACCAGCTTGGGATGGTCGCAGATACTTGCCAAGATCAACGAAGGGGATGTTTTTTTACTTCCACTTTCTATTTTCGTGGCCAGGGAAAGCCAGTGTCTACAGTGGTCCCACCCTGCTAAGTCTCTGGGTCAAGCAGCGAACTTCGAAGCCCAACTAACAACAAAAACTCAACAACAACACAACTTCGCTTTCTAATTACGCTGCAAGTACTTGTACGTGGGAGCTTTGTTTTGGGGGAGGCGATCTCCTTAGGTCGTAGTATTGGTCCTCGGAAGCTGTGGAACGCTGGCGCTCTGAAGCGCGTCATACACCCTTATTTGCTTGTCTCTTTTGCTTACAACGAGCTTTTACTCAAATTGCATCTCTTCCCAGACGTTCCAAGACGATAGCCAGCCAGAAGCTGGGCAATCAGTGCAAGGGTCCTAGCCCCTTTATTGCCGGATTGCGACTGTACGGCATCCTGGTATCCAGGCCGGACCTGTCAGGTCTGTGACTGCACACTCAGGATTACATGGGCTTGCAATCGTAGTTACGAGTCTGGATTTGCCTAGTAGTCCCGTTCGTCGGGTAAGGCTCTTTCTGCAAGGCCCAGAAGTCCCGCACGTCGGGTAAGGCCGGATATGCTGTCTACTTGCCAAGCTGGTAAACTCTGCCGAGTAGTCCTGTTCGTCGGGTGAGGCAATTCTGAGGCCTAGTAGTCCCGTTCGTCGGGTGAGGCCATGCAATAGTGCTGATGTGTTAAGTTCCTTTTTGAAGAAAAAGTTGGTCCTTAGACAGTCCTCGACCCAGACTGGTGAGGTAGCCTCCTGGTCTAAGACGACCACTCTCCACGCCAGAGTACTTTGTTGATGGAATGCTACTGCTGCTCCATGGAAAGAATGGCCCTCTGTAGCAGCGGTGGCGTCCCTTCGTAGATTAACTTCCTGACTGGAGGTCTGCTGCACTTTCATGGGTGCCTAGGGTCGTAAGCTTTAGTTTTTTTCATGCTGTTTTCTTTGCTGGAAACAAGCATAGCAGCCGAGCAAAACCCGCAGGTTCTGTGAGGGATACCGGGATACCCCTAAAATTCTGTTTTGCGAACAACTGCGCGTGCTGCGTCCTCGGACCGGCGCGCAGGTGCAGTTTTGCGCTCCACGGGCTGAGTCCAAGGACCGCCGTGAAGCAAGTCTTGCTGAGCTTTTGGCAGATTGCTGCGGGGCAAGACTGCCAGCTATGGGGCCGTTACTACCTGCTGTGCTTGGCCTAGTTTGGCCCGTCATGTTTCTTGCTATTTCTTAGGCCCTTTTGGGTGTTGGTCTGATAAAACTTGCCCCATAGCTGGCCATTCATGAGCATTAGCCGTCATTAGCCCGATGCCCGCCGAGGTGCCGGACTACCCACACGAGCGTCTGAATGAATGACTGCCACGGCCACTACCGTTACCCCTACAATTACCACTACCACGACAACTACTTACTACATTACTACTACTACACCTGCTATTCCTGCTGCTATTACTGCTACTACTACTACCACCACCACCACCACCACCACTACCACTACCACTACCACTACCACTACCACTACCACTACCACTACCACTACTACTACTACTACTACTACTACTACTAGTACTACTACAACAACGACTACTACTACTACTACTGTTGATGCCCAAAATCCTGCATGACCCACAACATCCTACATACTCCACATCGCGCTACCCACTTCCCCGCAGCCCCTTAATTTCAATGTTGCATCTCCGTGAGGTCATGCAGNGTGAGGTCATGCAGGATTTAGGGCATTCGCGCAAGCCCTTTTTCTAGCCCGTGCGTCAGAGCAATATTAAAATTAAGGGTAGCAGGGAAGCCATGCAGATGTTGAAAGTCATGCAGGATGTTGGGCACCAACCGTCCAAGACTACTACTTTGGTCTACTTTGCGATGCGAGTGCATATACTTGTGCTGACGATGCATTATATGTAGCCTCTGAAACACTCGTGGTGCGCAGGTCCATATAACTGGCGTGTGCAGTGTTCTATATTGTGCAAGAATAGCCGGCAGCCTGCATCGTGCTAGATGTGTAGAAAACGACTTAAAAGGACGTGCGCGTCAATCAAGCTGCCATCCTGCGGCAGGCTGCATGCTTTAGTCGTGCTAGCTCCGAGTTCGGCCCCGG